>WSXT02109170.1:0-11240 GCA_011762715.2 Neuroterus valhalla
AAAACTCGAAACCCCGTGGTTTCATGCACTTGTTGAAGAAAATATCGTATGCACCTAGGGATAGACACGTTTTTTGTGTCGCGCGATGTTTACCGAACTCATCTTCGTGTCTATCCCTAGGTGCATAATATACTATTATTACATACCGAAATAGTTGAATAATGAATAAAAGAGTCGAAATTTCGGCCAAAAGAGGAAAGAATATATTGAATTTTCGAATAAAAAGGATGAATTTAAATAAATATTTGAGCTCTTAACCATGAGAGATCAATTTCCAACTCTTAAAATAATAATTTAATTTCCATTCAGAATTATTTATTCTCTACGTACAGTTGCATTCCGAACGGAAAAATATAAATTTCGCATTGAAAAGATGGTTTTCAACAGCAAAAGTATAATTTTCAATGAGCGAGTTGAATTTTCACCCAAGAAATATTTTATAATAAAGAAGAAAAGAATTCAATTTCATTTTTATGTCGAAAATACGAATGTTTTACAAAACAGTAAAATTCTCATCCAAAAGAATAATTTCTTGACAAAAAAGATAATTTACAGCAAAACAGTTTGATGCTCTCTCGAAATCGTTAAACATCCAAACAAGGAAGATTTTTCAGCGAAAAAAGAAAAATTTTAGACCTTAGATTTAAACTAGTTGAATCTTCAACTGGAAAACAGGATTCCCCTGAAAAGGGTCAATATTTACATAATAATAAAATTTTTGGAAGAAAAAGTATCGATCTTCAATCTTATTATTGGAGTTCCGATTGGAAGGTTGGATTCCCACTAAAATTCTCAAAATATTCAAAATTCCAACAAAATAGTCCAAAAAGAGTTCAAAAAATTTTCAACCTAAATATAAATGGCCAACACAAAAATTTAATAATCAACTAAAAAACAAATTGTTCTTCTTATGATAGAAGATTAAATACATATTTTAACCAGTTATATTTACGACTCAAAAACATATATATCTAACAGAGAAGTCAAATTTTACCAAATAATTAAATTTCCATATAAATAGTTCAATTTCCAACCAAACATTCGTTTTAATTTCTAATAGAAACTTCGTACTTATTCGTCATAAAATCTTCAAAGTTTATATGCTCTCTTCAAAGTTTATTGTTTATCTCACTTTCTTCAAGTTTTGTTTCACATTCTGCGCTTTTAATTAATTTATGAAAGTAGAATAAGGTTCTCTTTGTATTCTATCTCGAAGGTGCAAATTTTGTGCAAAGTTATTTCAAGACTTTTTCGAATGAAAGCAACATTTGATGAATAGAAAGAGAGTTTCAATTTCTCGAGGGAAAATCTTGGTTGCAATTGTCGCTCGTTAAAATATCGACGAAGCGAGAAATAAGCAAAAGAAAGATGGCAAGCACCATTCAAAGGAAATTGCTTGGAATATTCGAGAACTACAGTCGGAAGTCCTTTCTTGCAACAAAAGAAAATCATTATTTTTGATTTATTAAAGTGGGTTCTTAGAAAATTACAATTCGGAAATATTTCATTAGGAATTATGAGTTCGTTTCGATTTGATAATTACACTATCTTTGGGAGAAAATTGCTTAGAATAATGGAAAACTATATTCGGGGAAAAAAATTCGGTTTTGAAAATACTTTACTATTATCATTATTATTATCTGGATTGGGACCATGAGAGCCCTGTACGCCTAAGCGTGACACCAGAGCCTTCTCCATGAGGCAAGGACCGCAGCCAGGCTGTTGGCTGATATGTATGACTCACTGATGCAGTTTCGTCCCGTGAGTGCCAGACGCTTCCCCGCAATCGCGGGATGACATACTTTATCTGTAATGTTTAATCTGTTCTGGTTTCTGGTTGAGAGTCGAAATACTTTCTTTGGAATCCATCTTTTTCGTTAAAAATTTAACTGTTTTCCTTAACTGTAATTTCATCTTCATAGCTACAAAATCGAACCTGCTTAGGGACCCAACTCTGTACCTGAATTTTAATATTTTTTGTGAAACGTTGAAAAATTACGGTAGAGAATTCAACTATGTAGTTGTGAAGAAACTTATTTTTTTGGAAGCTTAAGTTAAAAGTTGACAGACTTTATTGACATTTCTTTTTCTCTTTTGGTTGATATAATTTGTTTATGAGATTAACAAACGTCGATTGGTTACCATTCCTTTTATTTTGCACTACTGAGAATGAGGTAAATATTGAACATGAATTTTAAGTATTTAAATTTGAATAAATTAACATCTTCGAATTCAATTGTTATTAACGGAATTCGTTTCGGTTTTAAAATTTTGTGCATAATTACTGGGAAATCAAATTGGCGATCACCATGAAATCAGAATATGTAAATCATACCCATATAAATAACTAACTTATGATTGTCATGAATGTAATGCATTTCAATGAATTATAAATATCAATAAACATTTGTGAACGATCCATGCACGAAGCTTTTTTTCCAATAGCCAAGCTTTATCGAATAAAAGAATAATGCGTGAAAGAGATCAATGAAAGCACTTCTATCTCTGTAGTCATTCATTGGGGATTTGAAAATTCAATCTGGATTCAGAAAAAAGTTATTACCTTTCGGTTTTTCATCCAATTCTAACTTTACTCACTTTACGAGTAGATCGTGTACAATAAAAACAATTATTTATTGGGCTGAGATTTTTGTTATAAACTGATTTTCTTCTTTTCTGAATTTCATATTTTCTTTTTATAATAAACAATAATATTTAAGAAAGAATTTATATATATATATATATATATATATCAAACATTCTTACGCGGCTATATTTGACTTTATGAGAAGTTCTTCCATTCGCCTAGATGTTTGTCCAGGGGATAAGTAAACTGCTGGGAACATGCTCTCAATAACAGCCATTTCCCTAATTCTCGAGTTGGAGTATAGACGCATATCGAGTATAAATTTTGAAACCCTTTTTAAATTGCAGAAACTTAAATAAAATAATAGTATTTCCAACAAACTAGATCAATTCAAAAATTTTTCATATCAATTTATAATTCATTCATAAAAGTTAAATTTGAGATCCCTTATATTGGAATCGTATTACAAAGAGTTTTTGTTCTATAAGAAGACGAATTTTCAACCAAATAATAAAATTTTCAATTTGAAAATATTCCTCATTTGAAGAGACAACAAATGTGAATAGATTATTATATTTTCAAGCAACAAATACAGATTATCTACAAAATATCCAAATTTATAACCGGAAAAATGAACTTTTAAGCAGTGAACTAATTTTTGAAAGAGTAAATTAATTTAAAACCAAGTAGAAAAATTTCTACCGATAATTGAATGAATAAACTTGCAGTTGAAAAAATTATTCCGAACAAAGAAATACGAATTAAAAAAAAGTATTTTTATTTCTCAATAATAAACTTTGAAAAAAAGAGTTTTCAACCAAATAGTTAAATTTATCCAAAAAGATAAATTTTCAGATAAAAACTTTGTATTCGATCAAGAAAGATGAATTTCTAACTCTGTTGGATTCAATCAAAAAGATTCATTTTTAACAAAAGAAAGTTTATTTTCAACCAACGAAGAAAAATTTTTGCAACCAAGACGGATTCAATTCCTACTGCAAAACAGGAATTGTTAATCTACAATTCTTCAGCAAAACGGTTAAATTTATGACGTGAAATATTAATTTTTTATTAAAAGATAATTTTCAATCAAGCAAGATGAACTTTCACATTTGAGACAAATGTCTTCTTTACCGTTTAACTAGAATATAATGCGGAAGCAATTTTCCAACAAAGCAGTTCGATTTCCGACAAAAAAGATTAATTCTCAATAAAAAGAAGAATTTTCAACTGGACAATTAAATCTTGAACCAGAAAAATGCATGTTCAACATAAAAGATAATTTTCATTCAAGAAAGATGAGTTATCAACCAAATAGTTATATTCAACCAAAAAGAAAAATTTTCAAATGGATAGTAGAATCCTCAACTAGAAAGATGAATATGAACTAAAAAGATGATTTTCAATAAAGAAAGATAAATTTATGCATTTTACACAGATGACTTTCTTGCCTTTTAATTAGAATTTTCAATGCGTAAACAATTTTTCAACAAAACAGTTCAATTTCCGTCAAAAAAGATTAATTCTCAATAAAACGACAAATTTTCAACTGTATAATAAAATCTTCAACCAGAAAAATGCATTTTTAACAAGAAAAAAAATTCATCCAAGAAAGATGAGTTATCAACCGAATTGTTGAATTCAACCAAAAAGATGAATTCTCAGACTGAAAGTTTATATTCAATCAAAGAAAGATGAGTTTTAACTGTTTGATTCAATCAAAAGGATAAATTTTTAACAGTTAAGTTTATTCTCAATCAACGAAGGTGAATTTTGACAACTAAGACCGATTATATTCCTACCGCGAAACATGAGTTTTTTATGTAAAGAACAATTTTTCAACAAAACAGTCAAATGCGTCACGAGAAAGATGCATTGAATACCAGAAAGATGCATTTTCAACAAGAAAGATAATTTTTAATCAAGGAAGATGAGTTTTCGACCAAATAGTTGAATCTCACCAAAAAGATGAATTTTCAATCAAGAAAGATGTTTTTGTTTGGAAGTTAAGTTTTCTGGTTAAAAATTCAATTGGTTTGAAGATTTTTGTTCTTTTATCTCCGAAATGTGAAAGTTTCACTGAACTTTTTCTCTTCTTGGCTAAAAAGTCTTATTCTGTGAAATATTTAAGATTTTCTTGAGAGAGTATAACTATTTCGTTGAACGTTTTTTTTCGAAAACTAATATTATTAAATGGGAATGATACTTTTTGTAGAATCCTGGTTTAAAAGTTAATTATTTCGTAGAAGATTGTGCACTATACAGATTTCTTTATACAATGTATTTTTTGGTCTTAAACATAAAGAACTCTGGTGTGAATGCAACTATCCGTTCCGGGAAAAAATTTGGTTGAAAAAACTCTTAAATTGTTTAGGTAGGCCAAAGTAGACTTCTTGTACGCCTGAATAAATCGAACAACCTGCTTTCGTCTCTGATTTTGATCCGTCGGTTAAGATATGCGTGGAATCTTCATGATTTTCTTCTAATTTTGCGTATAGTTTAATCTTTTTATATTCAGAAATATTAGCTTCCTTAATTTCGGAAAGGTTTAGGTCAAGTTTCGGGATTCTTAGGTCCATGGTGGACCTGATTTCAGTTTTTGGATCGAGACGGAAGGTTAATGGTTCAAATATACCGACTGATATTCTGCTGTCCAGCGAAGAACCTGGTAAGTGACATTTGCCATGTAGGTTATTTTGTCATGCGCAAATGCCTGAAAATAGTCACTATGGAAAAATTCTCTAACTAGGTTCTTGTAGGTAAGAAGTAGAACATCTTGGTCCGGGAATCAACTTCTGTTAGAGGGAACTTTCAAAATGCGGAATTTTTTATTACGTTCTTCTTTCAGGTTGAGAATATGAGGTTTTAAAGCTAATTTTTGATAAAAAATTAGGCCTAGTAGGCCTAATCATAGAAGTCCTGGTTCACTTTTCCGAAATCTTGATGATTGAGTTGGATGTTGTTTTCGGTTTTTTTTTGGAATGTAAATATAATATATTACGTTTTGGACTGCGAAGATTCATAATCATTTTTGAAGGACCAGTTCCATGATTTATTCATTGCCGTCTAAAGAGTTGATATGGTTGACTCAAGGTGTTAACCTAAACCATAGATGGTTATGTCGCCAGCAAAGATTGATGAATCAACTGGTGTTTCTATTTCTTATATGACATCGTTTTGCGGGACTAAAAATAGGGTAGTGCTCATTCCTGAGCCTTGAGGAACTACGTTTTCTAGAATACATTTTGCGGACATTTCTTTATTGACTCTGACTTGAATCTATCCAAACAAATTGCTATGGACGAAGGCTCTTTTCCAGCTTTTGGGATCGGGACGAGTATAGCTTCTCTCCATACAGTTAGTAATGTTTGGTTCTTCCACGCCGAATTAAATATCGATAGCAGAGACTCTCCCTGCAGGAGGGAGGTTTTGGAAAAATATGTGAGAAATTCTATAAGATTCGGACCTTTTTCCTTAAATTTTTTTATTGCCGATTATAGTCGCTGCTTGAGTTTTTTCGAAACCTTCTCCCATAATAATTGTCATCTCTGCAGAATCTGTATCAATTTCTCCGTCGAGTATTTTTAGACCAGTTAATCTTGCGGTTGTTTTCAATCCTAATACTTTCTTGACCCTACTCCAGACGGTAGTTGTTGAAGCTCGGTTATATAAGGATGAAGGATATCCTATCCAGGATTCTCTACTATTCTGTAAATAGGTCTGTTGAATGCATGGTTCTTTTCTTCTCTTGCTTTTCGATATGCTCCATTGATGGAGGTATATTCGAAAGAAACTCGTCAATTGTGTATTGAGGAGGTCGAGGGTTACTTGTAATTTGATTTATTTCTCGACTAATCTTTTTTTTTTTTTTTGTTCCCACTAAGCTTTATTCGAAGTCCATATAGAAAGGTGTCTTATTTCTGAAGCTGCGCCTGAAATTAAGATTATAATAGGGTAATGGTCACTGTCATGACATTCGAAAAATGTTTTCCAAACAAGTTTAGAAGCAACTTGGAGACTACTTGCAGTCTCATAGCATGGATGTGAAGCATGTGGGGATTTCAGAGCACTTAACTGCGCTGATTTTTGAGCAACTGTGAAAATAGTTGTTCAATTGATCACAGCTGTTTTTCATGGACACCTTGGCGGCAAACTCTAATTCAAGATAATTTTGGAATTTATTTCTGAATCAAAATAGTTCTATCAAAAGAAAAAATTGTTCAATAACTTGATAATTGATTGAAAACACACTTATAGTGATTTTTCTTATTTTGTAATTACACTTTAAGCGCAATGCAAGTGCGTTTTCAACTGAATCATGGAGTTATTGGAAAATCTTTCAATTAATGAATATTGGAAAATGATTAAATGATAATGCAAGCATTTTTGAATAATAGAACGTTTTTAAACTCTGAAATTATGTATTATCGAACACATAACCTCACAATATTATTTAAACTGATTGAACAAATTTAGTTCAAAAAGGAAACCTACGGCAGGAACAGGATAATTTAGGAAGTTGATTGAATCTGAATATACAAAATACTGAACAACTATTAAAAAATAGTAGGTCTGAAAATATTTAAACGAATTTTAAGCAAAAAAATTGTTAAGAATCCTGGAAATGTTTTAAATCATTTCTCTTGCAGAAAACTGATTTTGCCTGAATGACATTTTTTTCAAGTTGAACATATTGCGGGTTTTAATCAGAAATTGTGTAATTTTGTACAAATCAAATTTTAAAGCTAACACCTTCCATATTCTCGAAACTAGAATTCTCATTTAATTTCTACATTCAGAAAATGTAGTATATTTTTAATTTGAACCAAAATTTAAAAATGAAAAAATTGCAATATGGTCTCAAATTATGAATTTTGAATCCAAAAAGATTTTAACAAATTTTGAACAAATTTTGAAAACGAATTTAAAATTACTAAAAAATTTAACTAAAATTGAACTGGAGTTATTGAATATGAACTTATTTAAAGTTTGTGGAAAAATTTATAATAATTTTTATTGGAAGAAATTAATTTTTCCCGAACCAAACAAAATTTCGAAAATTCAAATCCTTTCAAAACATATTACAATTTTTCCTAATTTATTCAAATTTTTGATTGAATGAACTTATTCATATTCTTATTATATCCCAGGGACAAATTTGAAGGAATAGGTGTAATTTCAAGATCCTGTGATATATCAGGTATCTGAGTAACTTCAGGTTCTGGAACAGGTACCTCTTGAACTATTTTTTTTCTCTTACGAAATTTCTTATTATCATATGGAAACATTCTTCTACAATGAGTTTCTCGCATGAATGATCTTTGCAGGAAGCATAATAAGTAGAACAGTTTTTTTAAACCGTTGTATAAAAAATGTCCTGTAAAGGGCGTTCGTGCTCATTTTCTTTCAGAAACGTCTACAGGAAATTATATTGATTTATTATCAACAAAAAGACTGACTTTCTGGCGTAAATTTGCGCATATTGATCAGACTGATAATTAGAAGTGACATCAAGAAGCGAGAGAAAATCTGTTTCTCTAATTTCTGTACGAAACAATGCTTTGTGACATGTTTGACACATGTCTGGTATTTTCAGATTGGCCAATAATTGTTTGGCAACACTAGAAATATCGCATCTATCTTCGAAAGATAAATTATAAATTTATAGATCTTAACATGTTTTTTCTCCTTCAAAAGAAACGTATTTTTCCGATGGAGAGACACTCCCATCGTAATCATTTGTCAAAAATTCGCGCAAATTGTCCAACGGTTGAACAATCGTCTTTTTCACAATAGCTATTTTTGTTCGTGAGTTGCGATAAGCTATTAACAAGAACGGTTTTTATGAAGCAGTAAATTGGAAACAAGAAGGATTAGTGTTCGCAATACCGTGTTGTCTAATGTTGTAGAATAAGTTTCCGCCCGGATCTTGATTTAAATTACGGGGCGCATAAATAAGAAAACCCTTCCTCTTTCAATCTTGTCCGTAAGAACTTTAACGCTTCCATATTCAAAACCCAACCGTCTAACAGAGAGAAAATTTTTGTAATGTTTGCCCAAGCTCAACAATCGGTTCTTCTATTATGTTTAGAGTGCCACCATTTCCAATTCGGAATATCATTTATTGGCTGATCCCATTACGATAGATGAGGCGATCTATCGCTTAGACCACATTTGTATGGTTTATCATCAGCGCCATGTTCAGCCGCTCCATTCATAGAGTCAAATAAATTATCAATAATTCCACAGAATTCAGCTGTGAATACAGCCCCTGCAGGTAATTGGTTGGACGCCACAAAATCTAATACAAAATGCCTATAAAATTGGCAACAGCTTTGATATCATTTTTAGGTTAACTACAAATACTTCTCGAGCGTGTAACTTCCATCGCGATTCCTTTGCTGCAATAAACTTTTCTTTCATATTGAATATTAAAATCTAATTATCCGGACTCACAATATCACTATTTACTAAATTAAATTAGAGGTATAAATGGTACAAATGATATGAACGGCCAGATCAGCCGTGGTACAGCACACACCACAAAGACAAAGCACGAGCACTAAACGACGCTGAACTTTACGCCATTTCCCCTCTTCCACGGACCCGCTTTACCCGCATGTCTCATAGTACTTAGGAATTTTATTAGCGAATCTTTCTAACCCATTAACAATAGTATCAGTTCTATAAGAACTTATTTATAGAGCTGTATCATCAGCATATAGACTCAACACTCAACACTCATTATCATTCCTTTCAAACCGTGACCTTATTAGTATCGAATTTCATTTCCCCTTGATTCCTCCCCCTAATAAAGTTCCGATTTCTTTACAAAATCTCTCCAATATAGATGAAGTCAAATTTTGCGAGCACCTCTCTACTTATGACTGGAGTAGTATTTTTACAGAAAGAGATATTAATAGTAAGGTAACGTTTAACATCATTTCTAACTTCTGCTTACAATAAATTTGCACCTCTTTTTACCCCACAAGCAAAAAAGGAATCAACTTCCTGGATTACTCCCCGCATAAAAGACTTGATGCAAGAAAGAGATAGTAAACGCAGATTGGCTAAAAGAACTAAAAATAGTATTATTCAAGCTGAATTTCGTAAACTTAGGAATTCAGTACAAACGAAAATCAGGGATTCTTTCAATCAATATAATTACAATTCTATTAAAAACAGGAACATAGACGAAAATATCTGGCTACTCTTGAGACGGCTTGGACTAATTCCCCCTAGACATGAATCTACTGATAGTAATTTCTCTCCTGCAGAGTTGCTAACTGCCCTTACAATTAAGTCCACACCTTTGGTTAATGCTGCCTCTTCTCTGACATCTGTTCCCTCCACTCTTGATGATACTAAATTTTTCTTCTCTGACATCTCTCAAGAAATCCTAATCAAAAAATTTAATAAGGAAAAATCGAATTCTCTAGGTTCAGATGGTATTTCTATCAAGATGGTTCGTCTTGCTTTTCCAGTTATTTGTCCTGTTCTCTTGCATATATGTAACGCATCTCTTCAGGTAGGAGTTTTCCCTAACAGCTGGAAAGAAGCGATTACTCGCCCTATCCCTAAAATAACTCACCTTACCCCTCCGACAGATTTTCGACCTATTTCTATTTTGTGTGCATTATCCAAACCTTTTGAGCGTATTGTTCACCAACAAATAACGCCGCACTTGGATGCTCACAAACTAATTGACCCAATGCAATCTGGGTTCCGCGCTAAGCATAGCACGCTTACGGCCTCCCTTAAAGTAACTCCTGACCTTAAACTTGCGATCGATAAAAAGGAGTTGACAATTGTCGTCCTTTTTGACTTCTCTAAGGCGTTTGGCACATTCAACCATAACCTACTCCTAACTAAGCTGAAATCGCTCAACCTCTCTGATATGGTGGTTAAATGACTGAATCGTACCTTAGCAATCGTTCTGAAAGTGTAAAGATTAGCAATGGTGAGCAGTCTGCCTACGGTGAGGTCAAGAGAAGGGTCCCTCAAGGGTCCACTCTTGCCCCCACTTTATTCAATATTTACACCTCTGATCTTGGCAGCAACCTTCGATACTGCAAGTACCACAAATATGCTGACGATTTCAAGCTTTACCTCTCCGGCCCAATTGCTACCCTGAAGAATTTACTTCAAATGATACAGGAGGATATCGATCTGGTGGTGCAGTGGGCTGGAACTAGTGGTCTCACTCTTAACCCTGCTAAGCAACGGCTATTATTATAGGACCAACCTCCTCTCCATCACTTGAAACAATTGCAACCCTACCTCCTCTCCTTATTGACGGACGTCACATCCACTTTATGGATTCAGTAAGGGATCTGGGCTACATTCTCAATCGCACTCTTTCCTGAATGAACAAGTTTCAGATATATAGAAAAACCTTCAGAGTCCTTCAACAACTTAATAGAAATAAAGAATCACTATTACTGACGAGCTTAATACTAAGCTTGAGCATGCATTAAATGCCTGCATCCGGCTCATTTATAACATTTCAAAAAGTGAGCATATTACTCAGTATAGAGAGAAGGCAGGACTTCTTAATATTGCTAAAAGAAGACAACTTTTTATGGGCAACATGCTATATAGCCTGTTCAGCATGGAATCTCCGCAGTACCTTCTTAATTTCTTCCATATTATC
>WSXT02109181.1:0-11240 GCA_011762715.2 Neuroterus valhalla
GTGCAAAGGAATAGAGAGAAGGTTATGCCGAGACTCTCAAGCCCGTAACAGGGAGAGAGTATAAACAAATATTCCAATAAAAGAAAATTCTAAAATATTAATAATCAAAACCAGAAAAATATAGGCCAGGTTCTTAATTGTTACATATTTCTGAAATGTAGAGAGTTTAAGGACAAGATCTCCGATCGTAATTTTTATAGGAAAAACAGATTTTCTAAGATTCCTACTAGATATTGAGAATGCTTTCGTTTCCGCTACTGATAGAAGAGAGACGAGAATTCCGTGAGTGCGTTTTAATTTTGGACTGTGAGAAAGGGAATCGTAGTAATAGTGAATGTGAGAATGGAAGTGGGAGAGAAAGGTAGGTTTTTGGTTAAGTGTGCTTGCACGTGGTAAGAAGAGCATCTTGTTCGAGAGGAATGGAATGAGTGGGACAAGGCATGGGGGAAAGATAGGAAGAAAATCTTGGAAAAACTGTAGGACATAGCAAATCGCCAGGAGGAAAGGGGCGAAAATAAAATAAGGGAAATAAAGGCAATAGAAGATGGGCTGAGCAAAATGGAAGCAGGGAATTGGGGAAGAAGTTCTAAAGTGAAGGTTAGCGAGACACCGAAGCGAGGTGAGATGATAGTGAATTGTCCACCATTGAATATAGTCTCTCCATTGAAGTAGAAAACAGCGTTTCGGACATTCCATTTTCATGGAAATAGAGAATCTGAAATTAGAGATACAATATCAAATCCCCTGATACTATCCGGAAAATTCAGTTGGAATCTGCAATTCCTGAAAATCAAACAGAAAACTAAGAATCCACCGACCAAATTTAGCCAAACAATGCTTATCATTGTCTATAAATATGCGTTCATTTTTCCAATATTTCACGAGAAATGTAGTTTCAATATTCCTTTTAGTTCAAATGACAATCTTCAAGATAGAAGAATCTTTAGTCGACAGAGCTACATGATTATACCAGGATGAGTGCCTCATATTTACTCTTTTCAACCGTGCCTTGAAAATAAAAATAAAAATTTTTTGTTGGATTGAAAATCCTAATTTTTTTTCTATATATAATGTGTAATATATATATATATATATATATATATATGTTAAAATTTGGTTAAACAACCACCGCAGGGTCCGCCTGGGAGCAACTGTCATTCTGGAAAATGGCACAAGCTCCCAGTCGAACCGCAGTTAAATACACCTATGACCACGTACCACCAGGGGGTTCCAACTCCGGCGAAATCATGCTAGAGTTTCTTTTCCTCTTTTTTCTTAACGTCTCCCACACGTGTCCCAGCTGCTTACGGATAGCCCTTATTGCTCAAAGTTTCTCCTCTCCGGCGCAAGAAAGTGGGGGCAAGTAGGGGCCGCCAGCTACAGCTGGCTCCGATGTACCTGCTGAAGTGCTGAGCGTACAACACTTTCGCTTGCAATATACGCGGATGTACGCGGGAGTAGAGTACGTTGGTGGCGCGGTGCAGTACAGAGTTGGGCAGTGGTGGGATGATGGAGTAAGGAGGAGTAGCTAGTTCATCGGGAGGGCGCCACTAAAATTTTGTGTAACACGTAGCCTTTCTTCGGTAGGAGTACAGTGCGTTTTAACACCAGCCACTACGTAATAGGGATCTCCAACTTCAGATATGAGGTAAAGGTGCGGGCCAGATGTTGGTGTGTAGAGGTGAACTCCTTCCACCGAAAGTTCTTAATACAATCTAGACCAGCAGCGGAGAAGTTCTTTGTTCCCCTTGATGCTTTCTTTACCTCCTCGGCAGTGATTGGTGAGCATTTCCTCTCGGATGTTATGAGGTTATTGCACAGCTCCTTGAAACGAATGATATTCTCAGTGCCTTCATTCAATGGATGCTTCACCTCGTAAATCTCCCTCCAGAATGTCTCGAGTTCTTCGGACTCCGGTGGGTTCTTGACAAAAACAGGAGGATCGCTAAAGGGGCGCGACGGGTCAGCGAGAAACTTTTGATTCTCTCTGACCCATCCCCCCCTCTTTTTAATTCTCCTCCTTGCGTCAGACAGTACTCGTATTTTGGCAACAATGTGCTACTTGATGGTCAGCAGCTTTGACATTTTCAATGTGTGATGATAGATCCTTCATTCATGAGCGAACTTTTGGACTCATAAAATGGGTCCAATTTTCTTACGAAAACAGTGTCAAAAATTTCAAATACAAAATGTCGAATCCAATATGGCGGACTAGTATGCTGAATACATTTTTAATCCTTCTCCAAATTGCTGTAAGGGGGTTCTTAAGGGCACTGACTACGAATCTTGTTTCAAATATTTCAATACCAAAATGGCAGATCCAATATGACGGACTAGTATGCTAAATATATCTTGGATTCTTCCAAAATTAGTGTACGGGGGTTGTTGAGGTCGCTGATTACGAATGTGTTATCAGAAATTTCAAAAACAAAATAGCGGATCAAATATGGCAGACTATACTAGTGTAAAATTGAGGAGTGATTCAATAAAGTGTCCTATCTTTTAATTCAAATTAAATCAACTAAGGGTTTGCTAAAAGAAATTAAAACAGACAATAGTTCGCTAATTGCCACGCGTTCTTTTTTTTCCCTTAAATAGAATTTTTCCTCAATTCGTCTTCTTCGATCGAAAATTCATTGTTGGTTAGAAATGCATTATTGCGGGTAGAAAATGCAGTTATTCTGTTGATAATGCAATTCCTTCTTGAAAAACCCTCCTGCTGGCTCTAAGATTCATTTTTCATGGTAGAAAATTAATTCTGTTTAGTTGAATACAAACTTTTTTTTTTGTAATTCGTCTTTACCGAATAAAAATGCACATATTTTGTTACAAATTCGTATTTCGGAATGAAATCACTTCTTTTGGGTCAGAAATGCATCATTGCTGGGGAAATTCAGGTTTCTGGTTTGAAGTTTCATCGGTTCGTTGGAAAATCTTCTTTTAAAATTGTCGATTCATCCTTTCTTGCAGATAAGTAGCCTTCCTTGGTTGAGGATCATGTATCTTTTTAAAATTCGAGTTTTTAAGGTCAGACTTTGGATGTTTTCTGGAAAATCTATCTTTGTGGTTTGGAAATAACCCTGTTAATACCCTTCAATTATTGGACTCTATAGCCAAATCGATCATTAAAAATCTCATATAATAATTTGATTTCTCTTCATCTAAATCAGTAAAGAAGTACTAACGAAATAGCACAAAATCCTTTCCTTCTTGCTTTGATGAACATTTGCACTAATAGAATGATAGTAGAAAATAATTAGTTGACATTTGAACTGCAATGAATTAACCCTAGTAAAAAAGTTCCATAGTACAGTAACATGCTACCAATTTTATTGTGAATGAATAATTTCCTAGAGATGATCAAGAAAAATGCGAATCAAAAATAAATTATTTTGAATCATATGGAGTCCTTGTTTGAATAAAATTACTTGAAATTTGATATAATTCAAATTTAATCCAAAAATTTACCTAAAATTTATAGTTAATTGTTTTCTAACCTCAAAATGAAACAAATTTTTAAAAAATTACAATAGAAATTAATATTTGTATATGAAGAAAGGTCAAATATTCTCAAGTGCCGCAACTTTTAAATTAATTTAACAATACATGATCCACTTGCTGTATAAATTTGTAAAAAATATTTGTTTCTATCTCGCCTGTCACTTTTACCTCCTCTCAAATCAAATAACTTAATTACAGCGCATGATCAAACTCTTAATTCGTATACGAATATAAGTTTCGAGTAGCAGATACCCACTCGTTGCATTTCGTATGAAACTTTCCGTATACGAACCGCCAGGGCGTATTCGCGAATAGGGTTCATCGAAAGTTATTCGAAAGTGGCAAGATCCGTATACGAAAAAAACTCAAGAAACGAGCCCTGGAACTTTAAACTAAATGAGTGAGCATGGCGAGAGGTCGCGCTAGGAATATCCAAATTTTGTAAATCTTCAAATGTTCGTGACATCTAGCGTCGAGGAAGGACACTATCTTGTGTAATCTCCTCTAACAAGGGTTTTATATAATCGTAATCAAACGTTGCTTCAGGTATGTTCTTTTTATTATCAATTCTTGCGTCAATGGTTAATATTGGCACAATACAGAGTAACATGCACAAAATAATTTACCTCCTTGTTTTTATTCATATTGTTATATAAAATTATTATAAAGACTCCATAGAGAAATCAGAATAGCAAATATGAACAATTATATTGAATACGTGTCATAAGGAACAGAATACATGTATAGCAGTAATCTTCCGAGTCACTCTTTAATCTTCGAGAATAATTTTACTTTTTCATTTATCTGTTGAAGTTGTTTTTCGCGGGAAAATGGAACTAAGTGCCGCCGCTTTGCTGCTACATTTTGCTGGGTTCATTAATTTTCATCGTAAGTGTAGAGTATTATTTTGATTGATATTTATAAGAATTATATTTGTACTACTAATGATGAGCGCCCTTATTTGGATACAATTTACTCCAAGCGTATTCAAACAAGAAACTGTTCTATGACAAATCATTTGGAAACTTTTATATATAAAAAATAATGCAAATTAGGCTGATGATTTTTTTTCCGAAGTAAAATTTATTATTGATGACACAGCACTTTTTCCGGAATTCGTATCCTTAAGATAAAAATCGAATGAGTGAGTTTTCAAAATGTGTTCAAATTTGCACGGGTTGGAAACTGAATTTTAGTAGAAATAGGAAAGCCAGTGTTTCCTTTTATTAATTTTTTAATCGTTCAATTGAATATAAAGCTCACAAAGTGAAGTGTACATTAAATACTCGTAGAACCTTGGCTAATATAGAAATGTAAATTTAATGACATTGAGTAAGGTCCAGTTGAAAATTTGAGTTCATGTAAGAGAGGGATTATGAAATAAGATGCGGACTGGGGCCATAGTGTTATATCGAATAAAGACGTACTGAAAGATTTCAAAAATTTACAAGGCATGCGTTTGCATGCAAATACTGTGGATGCATTACAAATACGGTTTGGTAATTTATTCCAAAGTCGAATCCCTCGAAGCAAAAAATATTTTTGCATTAAGCAGGTTCTTTGAGCAGGAATTGCTAGGGTACGATCCCTACCGCGGAAACCACATCAACTTTCAAACTTTAGATCATAACGTGAAAACAGTTCTAATAAATATAGTGGTTTCCCATTTTTCAATATCATATATAGTAGAATACGCATAAAATACTGTCTTCTCTCGGCAACTATTACAACTCCTGATTTTTCCCTACAATCGGAAATATTTTTACACTCACACTCGAAGAGAGATCGAACACAAGAATTTATTTATGAAAGAATACGAACGTGTATTTATTATTCATAAAATACAACAAAACAAGTCGTCTAGCAACGCTTTTGTTCTTTAACGTTCGATTTCGTAGAGTGACTCATAACATTATTCCCCCTTCTCTTATATTGTCGTCCCGACAATCTGAAACGAACCATCTTCTGCAAGCGGGTTGATCCTCATTTTGTCACCACAGGACCCGTTCCCTTGAAGGAAATACGAACTTTTTATCCGTTACATCCTCAGTAGCATCCTCTTCAAGCGGGCTGGATCCTTCGCTCATGGCCAAGCGGCCCGTCTCTTGAATTGGTTCACTTTGTCAGTTCAATCAATTGGAGAAAAAATCATGTTCACATCACCCCCTTTTTGAGTGTTTTAAGGATCTAAGCTAAAAAATACAGAGAAATCTAATGATCCCAGTCTTTTTGATTGTCTGATATGAATTTAGACAAGTAGTCAAGTATTGTCCTATTTTGCCTTTGTGCGTGTCCATTTGACTGTAGATGTAATGCCGTTGTTCTAGTTTTTTGGATACCTAATAATGGAGATAATTCTTTGACTAACTTAGCATCATATCAACAACCCTGATCTGTGTGGACTTCTGGAGGAACTCCATATCGACAGACAATTTTCTGAACAAATACTCTATCAATAGTCTTTGTTCTCATATTAGTAAGTGGGAAAACTTTGACCCAATTAGTAAAGCAATCCATTATTACTAAGAGATATTTATTTCCTAAAGAAGAAATAGGAAAAGGACCTTTTCTTGCAACACATACCGAACAGGATCTACACCAATTTTCAACATCTTTTTTACAAGAAGCCTAGGGAGGGGAATCGTGGGCTTCTTCTAAAAAAGTGGTGATAGAGTTCCTTGGCACGATCAATTGTAGAACTTTCGTTTTTAAATTAGATGAAATCCACTCTCTGTATAAAATATTATCTATAACCACCAAGAAGTACCATTGAGATGAATACACTTTCATAAGGTCATCCTTGGAAGAAATATCTTGCCACGATAATTTAACATCTTTCGTTTTATTGTCCAAAAGACATCGAATGACGTCATCTTTGTGTTGCCGATTTTGCCAAACGGAAGGGAGTATTTCTTCAAAAACAGTACGCGCTACAGAATTACCGACTGCATATTTTGATTTCGCGCTAAGACAGTATCTACAATAAAGATTGTTACAAGGCCGCCTAGACAGTCCATCCGAATTCCCATGGGAAGTGCCTCTACGATGAAGAATTTCGAAATCATACTGGTCTAATTTCCCTACTCATCTGGCTAATTGACCGTCTAAATTTAATAAAGAAAAAGAGCCACGTTAATGCTGAATGATCAGTACGAATAGAAAGTCTACCGCATAAATAGTAATGGAAATTCAGAACTGCATCCACTACTGCTAATAGCTTCCTTCGAGTAACTCAGCAATTTCTCTCAGCTCTTGTTAGAACGCGACTATAATAACCTATAAATCGTTCTTTGCCTCCTTGAATATGTGATAAAACAGCATCTATTCCGTGATCTGAAGCATCTGTATCTAAAATAAAAGGTAGTTCTATACGAGGAGAAGCTTAAATTGGTGTAGTTGAAAGAGCCTCTTTTAATTTTGAGGAGGATCTGTCACAGTCACTTGTCCAACGGAATTCAGCTTTTTTGTCAGTCAATTGATAGAGAAAGAAGCCAAGAAACTATAGCTTCTATCTTTTTGGGATCCGTTTGTTTGACACTTTCTGAAACGATGTGTCCTAAATATTCTACTCTGCGGTAAAAGAAAACAATTCTTTTTATTTAACTTTTAATGAGCGTCTCGAATCTTAGTGTAAACTGTACGCCAATTTCGTAACATCAGGTCAAATGACTTTGCTATAACCATAACATCATCCAGGTAAATTAGGCAGATGTCGTCTGAAAGGTTCTGTAACAACTTCTCCATTAATCTTTCAAAAGTAGCCAGGGCACTACACAGCGCAAATGCCATAACGATGAATTGCCATAATCCATTAACAATTGAAAAAGCTGTCTTTTCTCTATCCTCTGGATAAATCTCAACCTGACAATAACCGCTCTTAAAATCCAAAGTCGAGAACCAAGATTTATCAGCTAGCTCATCTAGTGTTTGATCAATTATAGGTAATGAGTATGAGTCCTCAATCGTTCCGTCATTCAATTTTCGGAAATCTACACAAAATCTCCAAGTCTCATCCTTTTTTCTTTTTAACACTACAGGGGAACACCGATATCTTGAAGATTCGTATATGGAAAGAAAGAGGACGAACCGGTTGTTTGATAGGACGGGGATCATTTAGTCAAATTTTGTGCTCAACTAAATTACATTTTCCGGCAATATCATCATCTTCAAAGATATCCTGGAAATCAATTAAGAACTGCGCAAATTCATCTTTTTGCGAAGACTCTAAATTTTGGGAATAATCTTTGAAAACATCTCTTAATGAATTTGGTAATTCCCTAGCTCACTCTGAAATTCTGCAGCATCTCTGTCTGTCAGTATTAATTTTGAATGTGTGTAGGTTTTCCTTTTTTCCGACAATTTTAATTATCGAATCTGTAATTCCACTTTTATTTACAAAATCACATCCAAGTATGCAATCGTCAGCAATATCTGCAATGAAAAAGATCATTGGAACTGAATACTGACCTAAATCAATTCGAGCTATCATTTTGAACTTAACAAGAACATCTTCACTAGTGAGATCTTTCAAATTTTGTCCATGAAGAGGAATCCGATGACAACATCGCTCAACAAATGTATAATCTAAAATCGTCACATCCGAACCTCAATCTATATTCAAGACACATGAGTTTTCATTCACACTACCATCAAACTCAAATGTTTTGAAGTTTCGAAGAACTCTACAAACATGTGTCTTTGGAGATTTCGATCTAGTATATCAATATAAGGAGCTTTCACGTCAACTGTCAAACTCGCTCCTAAAAGATTGACTTGACCTAGTTTCCCTGTTCGGGGCATCGAGAACGTGTATGTCCTTTTTTATGGCAACCCAACATTCTAAATTATTCAGCCATTCTTGATGATTGAATGGTTGATTTCGTTTCGGAACATCTGTATTAATAACCTGTGTAGAGTTCTGAGTGTTTTGTGAACCCTTAGTGTTCCTTTGTGTACCGGTAATTGTATTCTGTTCTTCAATAGCTTCAACTTCCACAGCACGAGCAAGAGCAACCTTAAGAGAGGTTATGTGTTCTAATTGTAAAATTTCTCCAACCCCTGTATGGAAAATACCCGTTATAAATTGGGAACATGCTATTTTATCCTGAACTTCTAGAGAAACCTCAGAATAAGCTAAGCTTACTAATTTTTCAATATCTTTTGCCAAAGTCGGAAGGTCCTCACCTAATTTCTGACGTCTATTTTGAAATGACGTATAGCTATTTGACCCTCAATGTTCACTCAACCACGCTCCTAATTTTCCTAAAAGAGTTTTTAAATCAGAAGCCTCGATATCTTTAAGACAATTTAGCACACCCGTCGCTTTTCCTCGTAATGAAGCAGCTAAAGCAACCATCTTTTTCTCATTGTTCGAGTTACTCGCTCTTGCAATCAAATTAAATTGGTTTAAATACTCGCGAAAAGGAGTCATCCCATCATATGTGTCTGTTTTAAGATTATGACCTAACCAAAAATGTACAGCTGTAAATGATTCAGATGCGTGGGTTGTGTGTGATGAAGTGTTTATCCCTACACGAGCACTTCACTTATTCATAGGTGCAGTAATGTTATGATCTCCATCTGTGATATGTGGTAATATTAGTGTTGGTGTATTTAAAGTTGCATTTTGACTCATCTGATTCAATCTACGTTGCAAAGATCGTCGCTGCTCTAAAAGATTCTCGATGATACGCTGATGGTTGATCACTTCGGTTTCGAGCGTTTTGAATAAAAAATCAGGCTGCAGGCCGGAGGGGTTTCAGGGATTTAAAAAAAATCCCACAGGATTGAGTACGTCAGGCATTGCTTGGAGGCTTATTATGAGAGTTGGGGTTATTGAGGATATCGGAAAGGGATTTGAGTTGAAGGGTTTGATGTCCGTCGATCTTCTGTGGGAGGGGAGAATATAGATATGTAAAAATCCAAGAATGGTATACGTGGAGTGAAGAATCTAATCTTATCTAACAATTTATTATTGGTTGAGTTACACACTAAGGAGTGCACCAGTAACGGCAGTCTTGGGTCACGAAATCTTTTGCTTCTTCGATATGTCGTTTCCAAAAAAATATGAGAACACAGATACGAGCGTTTCGATTATGCGTTAGTACATGTGAAAATTTTTTTGTTTCTAGAAGAAAGACCCTAAAATCTCTTGTTAGGCAAATCAATTTGTGACTTAGAGTAACACTTCCTGTCCGATGTGGATTAGATTCGATCTTCTGAAAAAGTTTCAACTTCAAGTTTGAGCATTCATACCAGAAACTCTTTGTAGGGGGCGCTTGCTAGAGAGATCAGAAAGCGTCCTGTGTCGGAGCGATGTGGCACAGCACGAGCGTGTCGTTTGAAAACAGAAACAAGCTAGACTTACTTTTTTTATGTATTGTTACTATCCAGCCGCACCTCTCATGTTGCCGAAGTAACCTAGTGTATATACATTCTGCTCAACAATTCAATTAAAGCCTCTTTTCCCTTGAATGGCGCGTCTTAAGCGAAGGTCCTGGATTGAAAAATTGAGATAAGAAATGAAATCAGGTACATTTCTGTTCGCAAAAAACACGCTATGAATTCTGAGACTAATCTAATACTTGTTCCTGCTCCCTTTTCCGACACATCCCTTTGTCAAAATTTCCTATGTCAATTCCACTTTCAAATGTTTACCTAATGATTCCT
This sequence comes from Neuroterus valhalla, assembly GCA_011762715.2. Lineage (NCBI taxonomy): Eukaryota > Metazoa > Arthropoda > Insecta > Hymenoptera > Cynipidae > Neuroterus > Neuroterus valhalla. Next base: position 10,171 of record WSXT02109181.1, read on the forward strand.
TGTTCTCCAGTAGTACAACAAGGCTGGAACCAGACGAGTAACGCTTACCTCGAAAGAGACTCGGCTTATTAGTAGTTTCATTGATAGTTGAACGCAAGGACACATACTTTCACTGTCCTGAGATCAAAACATCCTTCGGAAAAAATAGCTATTTTCAGGAATTTATCCACTTATAAATAAAACATCCAAGAGAAATAATAACGCATCCTTGCCAAACGTACTGCTTAATATCAAGCCAATCGCTGAGTTGATCATTTACTCTCACACTCGCTTTGCTACTATTATATTCAGAAGCCAACCAATCACTCCATATTCTTCTAAGACCTCCTGAGGTTTAGCTCTGTCCACCTTGCCGAAAGCTTTTTCCAGATCAACAAATGCACAAAGAACTTTGTTTTTTACTTTCAACTTTTTTTCAATGATGTGTACTCCCCAGATCCTTTCACCATTATTTTCATGAATTTAATGATAGGTATTTACGTGAATATTTTGCCCGCATCACTTCGTAGGGCTATCGATCTTCAATGATTGCAGTTACCTTAATCACCCTTTCCCTTGTTCATTGGGACGATAATCGCCTTCCACCTATCATTAACAACTCCGCTGTTCATAGCACACATGTTCATCAATCCGCACAGCCACAGAAACAAATATCTGCCACCGTACTTGAGCATTTCAGAATACCATCCACACCGACAGTCTTACCATTCCCTACTTTTTTTATTTTCGGAATAGTGTCACTATTGTTATGCTCAATGGCTTTACCTCCATACAGCTTCTTGAAAAAACACTCATAAAGTCTTCAACTAAGAACAGCGGAAATCTGTTGAGATGCTCTGAAAGTCCTAGGAAACTCGTAAATCTTCTTTGAATCCCTAAGGGTTTCTGAAGTCTTTTTTACATTTGATTTATTCTCTAAAGTTCTCTAAAATCTGCTTACATCCCTTGAAGCTTTCAAGGCTTAAGATCATCTCAGGGTACCACCAACTACCAGAAGGCTCATTCGACCCTTTCCATTGTCATCTGCCAGCGTCGAGTTCGCCGAGACTCGGAAAAGGATCGTGCTCAAC
>WSXT02109192.1:0-10849 GCA_011762715.2 Neuroterus valhalla
CGATAAACTCGAAAAGTTTTGAAGATCATCCTGGAAGGGCTCGCAAAAAGAAACATTTTTTTGTTCAAACTTTTTTTCATGTCTTGGGTGGTTTGGCTAAAAATTCTCGGTCATTTACCAGTCTTTCTCGGTCAAGTCGCCACCCTGTTTATGCAAAATAGTAACTTACCCAGGAGCATAAGGTTTGCACGTGTTCGTATCCTTATCCCATCCGCAATAGGGGTCGTGGACACATCGCAGACAATTGTCGTAGCGACGAGAGCACATGACCAAATCGATCTGCTTTATGCGGTGATCGGAAGCCACGTATATAGCTTTGTGTTCCTTTGATATCTCCATCGCCTGAATTGGTTCCCCGGGAGTGACGTCAAAGACATCCAACAAAATCGACTGCGATTCCCCATTGCTGTCAACCCACTGTACCACTTTGTGAACCCGTCCATCACCTGCAAGAAGAAAATCAGAGATTTCGAATCATGAGACACGGTAACCCAGTTCTCTAGATCCCTTTCTTACAATCTCCAGAGTTCACATTATTGGCATTTCAAACTTGCGATGCGAGACCTGGTGGCCGTCGAGCATATTATTCAAAATGGCTGCCCACAGGGATCTGTATGAGTACCTATAGCTTAGTTTACATGTGCTCTGCGCATTGAACAACAAAACATAAAAGTAAATAATACCAGTGGCTGCTGCTTGTGGCCAATTGCAACCCCCCAAAAAATAGCAATAGATTTAATTTAGGTTTCCACAAAGTGCTCAAATTTGGCAATAATATCAGTAGATAAACGCTCAGAATGGCTAAGTAGGCTGAATCTTGAGGATCAAAATTCTGATGACAAGCCACTTGTTCGTGAACATAGAGAAAACAGCAAGTCGAAGCACATATTAGATTTGAAAGTTGCTCCACAAAACCCGAATTTAGAACTCTTTCGCCCTCAATCATATTTCTAGATGATATGCAATAAGCCTTCTTGTAAGCTCAGTCCCCCCGAACAGCCATATTTGTTTTGATGCCGCAGCGCCACTGACCTGCGGTGGTCGTTTTCTTTGCCAATATTGTAGATGTGCAATAAATGCAAAAGGCATAAAGTGTGAAGGAAAGCTAAGGGAGCAGAAGGAAGGGGAGTTGGAGCGCAGGAAAAGTGAATAGGAATAAGAGAAATGAGAGCATGTATGAGAGGTACTGATGATAAAGGAAGCTGGTAAGAGAACATGATACAGATTTCAGAGGAAAATTGAGTAACGAGTGGATGAAAGAATCAGGAGGGAGGTTGGAAATTCGATCGGACTGAGTGCAAACCTCAATATTATATGATTGTCATGACTCTATGAATGTTGGAATAAAAGATGAATAAGAAGACTCACTGGAACCAGCATAGTAGACAGTATAGTCCAAGTCCATTCCGACAAAATCGATGCGAAGTTTATCGACCACGAGTCGAGTGAGCATAACATCTCTCCTATAGAAAACGGGCTTCTCGTTCTCGTGGGATATCGCAGAGTCCATGAGCGGATGCGATCTAATGAAGTTGAGGACGGTATCCGGAAGTGTCTCCGTGTCATTGACGCATTGACCAGGTCGTGGCTCAGGAACCTTGTTCGACAAAACAGGAAGCCAGGCGCTGCTGCTGGTTGCCTGCTCCTTGAACTTTCCTCGGAAAGCATCTTGGATTGCATCGATGTGGAATGAGCAGATGGCTGAGCCCATCAAACCGTTCGTCGAGGTCGTGAATGTGCCATAGAAGTGCGTATCATCGCCTGGAACCTTGTAGATGCTCTCTGTTGACAAAAATTACCAAATTTGTTTTTAAAAATAAATCTTCAGAATTGGAAAGAACTTTTGGTTGTAGATTATTCTAGATCAGGGGTGTCCAACGCAAGGTTGACGCGCTTCTCTTTCCTTCCCCTTTTCGAAGTGCTTCATCGAGAATTCTCCTCTCGTTCCGCCAAGGGCTTCGGCTGAGTACGCCTGATCACGCCTACTTACGTGCACTGTAAATACAGCCCGGACGCCGGGGGACCCCTCTCCAAATCGCCATCACCGCATGAACGCATACAAGGTGTTAAGAAAGGGGATTGACGAGTGACAGTTATTTATACCGTTGCTCACGCTTTGGACACCTCTGTTCTAGATTTTCAACGCCTTATGAGGCGTATCTTATTAGGAAAATCCTTGTTTACTCTGACTTCTTCCAGACTATTTTGTTCCAGAATTGGTACGATTGCGTTTCAGGATCGAACCGATTCCCTCAACGGATTACCTTGTTAAATTCCGCAGGATATGACACTTAATAGTTGGTAGCGAAAGGTGCATTGATAAGGTGAGGATAATTTTTTAAATGTTAGGATTCCATTCCCCACTTCTTAAGTAGGATTGTATATTATTACTCAAGCATCAACAATAGCATTATCAATTTTTTTATTGAGAACGAGATTTCAAAAGATTTCTGAGGATTCGTGAGCACTCTGAGAGAACTCACTTAAAAGGATTGGAACAGTCTTAAGGGATTTGAAGGTATTCAAAGAAGCTACAAAGTATTTCAGGCATTTAGGAAATCTTAACGCAACTTCAAGAGATCTACAAAGCTTCTCGTGGATTTGATTATATTTTTAAAAATCTGTAAGATTACAAAATTTGTAGAGTAATTTTAACGCAGGGCTGATAGCCGTAGGATTCCGAAGAATTATTGCACAAGTTCCCAATAAGATAGTCTGGAAGAAGTCGGAATAAATTGGAATACCCCTTATAAAATACAAACCTCCAGGATTAAAAATAGCCTTGTTAGTCCTACAATCGATGCAGAAATACTTACGAATTTCATTGAAGTAGAAGGGAAACTCGCCAGGAATGGAGCAATTCAGCCTAGCTTTCAGATAGGTAGCCCAATTCTGCGCAAGGATATTTTTTCCTCCTGTATCTTTCTTGCACAGCCTGGCTACACGAGAATAGACGCTCTTTCCACAGTTGATGTATTCGACGGCGGTTTCCCGGAAGAAAAAGAAAACATGTTGGCCTATGTCAAAGGAACCAACGAAATCGGGCTCTGAAAAAATAAAGAGTAAAATTTGATCAGAGAGTGAAAGATTTATATTTTGGTGAGTTTCAAATATAAAAATTCAGGGATTACCAGCCTTTCTAATTTTAGGCTTCAGAGCAGGTTACTTTAGAAAAACCTAGTGTTTTTTGAGTTTCCGTAAACCTAGACAGGAAACCCACTGATTTAAGTTGAATACCTGGTTGTTATATTAAAGAAGGAAAGTGAAGGAAAAGAGAATGAGGAACGGGAAGTGAAGTAAATTGAAGCGAAATTATGAGATGAGGAGTTAGAGAAATGAGAGAAGTAAGAAAAAGTAAGGGAACGGAAGAAATGGGACGAGAGTGAGAGGATAGGAAGTGAAAAGATGAGGTGTAAGGGAAAGTACAGAAGGGAAATTAGGTGAAAAGAGTAATTAAGGGAAGTAGGGGGAAAGTAAAAAGTAGAAGAGAATAAGGGACAGAAGGTAGAGAAAAATATCGGGGAACCATAGGAAGGAAAGTGAAAGAACTGAGGAGAAGTACGGGGACGGAAGTGAGGAGATGAAAGCGAGAGAATAGAGAGTGGGGAAAAGCGTCTGAAGTGAAGTGAGTTAAGAGGATCAAATAATGAGTTAAGAGGGAAAATAAAGGTCAATGAGAAAAAGGGACAAGGAGTAGAGGAAGGTAAAAGAAAATTCAAGAAAGGAAGTGAGAGGAATGAGGAGAAGTGAGGGGTTGAGAAGCCACGATAAGGAAGTGAGGGAATAGGAAGGGAAAGGATGGAAAGTAAGGAAAAGTATCAGAGAAGGAATAAGTGATGGGAGTAAATGGAGGAAGTAGAAGGAAAGTAAACATACATAAGAATGAGGGAAGGGAAATATGGAAAAGTAAAGGGAAATTATGGGACGGAAAGTGAGACAAATAAGGATAAGTACGGGGATAAGAAGTAAGAAGTGGTAAGTAAGGTAAAGTATCTGAGAAGTAATGACAGGGAGTGAATGAGGAAAGTATAGCGTAAGTAGAGGACAGAAGACAGAAAAAGTAATGAGAAATTAAAATAAGGAAGGTGAGAGGAAATGAGAAGATGGGGAAAAAGAGTAAGAGAATGGGAAGGCAGGGAAAGTATATGAGAGGAAGTACGTGAAGGGAGTAAATAAAGGGAGATGAGAGAAAGTGAAAGCAAAAGATAATCAGAGACGGCAAGCGCAAAAAAGTAAAGGGAAAACTATTGGAAGGAAGTTAGAGGAATGAGGAGAAGTAAAAGGCTGGAGAGTGAGGGGTCGGAATATGAGGGGACGATAGTCAGAGAATCACAGTAAGGAGATGGGAAGTAAGATAAAGCATCTGCGGAGAATAGAAGAAAGGAGTAGATGAGGGAAGTAAGAGGGAAGGAAGGATAAGTGAAAATGAGAGACGGAAAGTGGTAAAGAGTAAAGGAGAATCATGGAAAAGGAATTGAGGGAAATAAGGAGAGGTGGCGAGATGGGAAGTAAGGGGAAATATCCGAGGGGAAGTGAGTGCTGGAAGTAAATGAGGGGAGTGAAGGGAAAGTAAAGGTATTCGAGAATAAGGAACGGAAAGTGGAGGAATGTAAACGGAAATTACGGGTAGGGGAACGAAAGAAATAAGGAGAAGTAAGAGGACAGGAAGTAGAAGGATGGAAGAGAGGGAATGTAAGGGGGTTAGACAGTGAGAGGACGGGAGAATTGAGCAGTGGTTGGAGGGATAAAATAAGGGGGGTAGAGGGGAAGTAAGGGTGAATAAAAAGAAGGGACGGGAAGTGCAGGGAAGTAGAGCAAAATTATGGGAAGGGGATGAGAGAAATGACGAGAAGTAGAGGGATAGAAAGTAACGGAATACGTAGTAAGGAAAAGTTTTCAAAGGAAAGTAGACAAGAGAATTAGAGGGGAAGTAGAGGTGAATAATAATAATAGGGTACATGAAGTGGAGGAAAGTAGAGGGATATGATGGAAAAGGGAGTGAGGGAAATGAGGAGAAGTAAGGGGAAAAGGGTGCAGAGAGTAAATTAAGGAAGTAGAGAGAAAGTAAAGATGAACGAGAAAAAGGAACGCGAAGTGGAGGAAAGTAAGTAAAAAGTATGAAGAGGAAAGAGAGTTAGGAGAGAGGTAAAGGAATAGAAAGAAAGGGGACGGATGTAGGGAGATAGAAGTAAGGGGGTGGAAAGTAAATAAAAGTATTCGAGGGAAAGTGAGCGGGGAAAGTAAATGAGGAGTGTAGAGAGAAAGTGACGTAAATGAGAATAAGACGAAGGGAAAATTAAGGGGATCGGAAGTGAGAGAGATAGGAGGGAGTAAATGAGAGAAGTGATGAGTAAGTAAGAAAGAGTGGGAAAGGGGAAAATCCGAAGAGGAGACTAGGGCAAAAAGTGAAGGGAGGAAAAGTTGAAGATGAGAAGAGAAGATGAAGTAGGGAAAATGAGGGATGGGATAAAAGAAGAGCTAAGAGAAAAGGGGTTGGAAAGGTCTTGGGGAGCGATATTCGAATGACTTCATTGGCGTAATAGGCTACGAAACTTTTTTTCCTAGGTGAGGACTGATGAGCCCCAAAATGATCCAAATTTGGAACATCGATACTCCAAAAAGTTTCATTATTGAAATTCATTACGAAATGGAGAAATTAATGAGAGTACTCCTGTGAATAGTTATTTTGCTTCCTATTTCCAGAAGTGACATAATAATTTCTTGCATGCTGATATTCACGATTTTATTGGATTCCTTTACGAGCGAACTATTTCCGAGACACAAGCACCCATTCCACTAAAATTAGACATTATCTCTGGACATCATCATGCCATTATCATAGCAGCATCGTCAAATAGAGATAATTATTCCTACATTATGTGAATACTAGCTATTATAGCGGCTCTCAAATGGAAATAGTGACGTTCTAACAATAAAATTCTAATCCATTTAAAGGAAAAAAATTTAATGATTACAGGAGAGGAGAGGAAAAGAAGACTTCTATTTTCTATGCTTTTTTCCGACCTGTGACATTTTGTTGACTCGGAATAAACTACCGAGGAGATATGCTTATTGTCGTATGTTTACAGAGTACTTTCCTTCCTTCCCACCATTACACTCCATAAACACGCGGATAGCTGTCGAGTGCGAGAACTGGAGGCGCGAACGACTTTTGTAGTTTTCATTTACGTTAGTCGGGGCTTCAGGGGCTTAACGGAAGTTTAATGAGCATCCACTTGTCCTTTTACGATCTGTGGTCGTAAACCGCTCAACGTTTCGCCCAGAATACAAGCACTGAAGCATTAATAATTTTAAATTCCTCTTTACCAACAAAGAGTATTTCTCAATTCCAGAATATCAAATCCTTTTCCTAAGATTGCTTATTTTACTTGAATACTTAGTCTCCTTATGACTGCTCTTGTCCATCTTCTCCCATCCTCTCTCAATATATTTCCGCAGTCTCCTTTTACCTACCTACTATTTATTTTATTCAAATTCTTCATAGTTTCGTTCTTTTCCTATCCTCCAACCTTTTAAAATATCTCTTCTTCCTTCCTCCTATCGCACCAACTCCATGGTTCTCTTCCCTTCTTTCCTATCTCTTCGTAATACTTTCTCGCTCACTACCTTATCTGCCTTAATTTCTTTGAAATTTCGACGCCCTCTTGCTCTTCTTGACTTACCCCTTTATCCCTTCTCTTACCACATAACTTTTTTTCGAATAAATACAAATACAAAAAAATACAAATACATAACCTGGAATTCCCCATACCTCCAATGCCCATCTAACATCTTTTACAACCTCTCTGTTTTTTCCTTCTCTTTTTATCCTCATGTCTCTTCCCAAAAGCATTAATTGATATTGATATGGAATAAAGGTCTCTGGTCAACTGAGCCCTTGCCTGAATAAATAATGACGTGTACTTCTTCCCTTAACTTCCTCATTGAACGCTGACTCTTACTACTTTCTCGAATAATTGTTGAATTCGGAATGAATTTCGAACCCCCCTAATCGATAATCTACTTGCACTTTTTCTCCGATTTCTTGGAAAAAGGATAATTAAAAATACTAGACGACTAAGTCCGTGCCTGAGAGAACATTGACTTGTACTCCTTAGTAAAGGTCAGAAAAGAATAAGAACATTATTCTTCACGAAAATTGGATTGCTTCGAATTGTTCGAACTAAATATTAATCTGCACTACTTTTCCGAATCCTTGGAATGATAATTGATATAAAGTAATAATGGTCTTCGGCCGACTAAGTCCTTGCCTGAGAAAACATTTACATTTACTCCTTAGTAAAGGTCAGAAAAGAATTAGAACATTATTCATGAGAAAAATTGGATTGCTTCGAGTTTTTCGAACTAAATACTAATCTGCACTATTTTTCCGAATTGATAAAATGATAATTGATATAAAGGAATAATGCTCTTCGTCCCACCAAGTCCATGTCTGAGAAAACATTTACTTGTACTCCTTAGTAAAGGTCAGAAAAGGATTAGAACATTATTCATGAGAAAAATTGGATTGCTTCGAATTGTTCGAACTAAATATTAACCTGCACTGCTTTTCCGAATTGTTGACATTATAATTGATTCAAAGTAATAATGGTCTTTGGCCGATTAGGTCCACGACTGAGAAAACATTTACTTGTACTCCTTAGTAAAGGTCAAAAAAGAATTAGAACATTATTCATTACAAAGAATGGATTGCTTCGAATTGTTCGAACTAAATATTAATCTGCACTACTTTTCCGAATTATTGAAATGATAATTGATACAAAGTAATAATGGTCTTCGTCCCACCAAGTCCATGTCTGAGAAAACATTAACTTGTACTCCCTAGTAAGGGTCAGAAAACAATTAGAACATTCTTCTTTACAAAAATGTATTGCTTCGAATTATTCGAAATAAATATTAATCTGCATTACTTTTCCGAATTGTTGAAATAATTATTGCTATAAAGGAATAATGGTCTTCGTCCCACCAAGTCCATGTCTGAGAAAACATTTACTTGTACTCCTTAGTAAAGGTCAGAAAATAATTAGAACATTCTTCTTCACAAAAATGGATTTCTTCGAAATATTCGAAAAAATATTATTCTGTACTACTTTTCCGAATTGTTGAAATGATAATTGATATAAAGTAATAATGGTCTTTGGCCGACTAAATCCATGCTTGAGAAAACATTGACTTGTTTCCCTTGATGACGGCTAAAAGACGGAAAACCAAGGAACATTTTTTATGGATAATTGTGCCTGTCAAACTGGAAATCGACCTGCTCTTCAGCAGACTAAGTCCGTGCCTGAGAAAACAATGACTAGTACTAGAAAATGAAAGCCAAAAGAAATAACAAAATAAAAATTTTCACTGATATGGACCCTGTCTAACTGAATGTTCATCTGCAATACTTTTCCAAATTGTTAAAATAATATACGAAATAAGATTCAGAATAATAATGATCTGGGATAAGTCCCTTACTGAAAAAAACATTAACTTGTTCCACTTAATAAAGGCTTCGAGACAGAAAACCACGGACTAAGTCCATGACTTAGTACACTAAAAGCATTGACTTTTTCTACTCAACGAAGGACAGGATGAATAACAAAATGATTATCCATTATTACTGTACCCTGTTCAATTAAATTTGATTCTTGAATGCTCTTCTAAGTTGTTCAAATGAGAAGAGATACGGAATAGGAATGACCTTTAGGTGAGAAAGTACCTTGTCTCAAAAAATGTGCTCTACTCAATAGAGGAATTGACCTGCACTACTTCGTCGAATTGTTGGAAAAAAAGTTGTTGAGATTGTCTTTAGCCGATGGAGTCCAAGTCTGAGAGAACATTGAATTAACAATTCTCTTCATCAAACTCAACATTGACGAGTACTTCTTCGTCAAAATTGTTTCTTAAGAGTAATTGCCTTAGACGCAGTAAATGGAAATTGGAGAGAGTATTGCTCTGCGAGTAACAATGAGTTTTCATCAACCTAATGTTTCCTTTATTTTGATGGTGGTACTCTGATTTGAACCTAAAGACATTTAGTCCCTTCTTGCAATTATGAGATTACATTGATTGACTGATGCTTCCAGCCTTACGGTTGTAATTCAATTTTGTTCCTTCACGTCCTACAGGAGTCATTTGCTAAATTGAGACGACTCCAAGGGTGGGTATCCATTCAGCAGGAAGTTCAAGTTCCTTTGAAACCATTTTCTCGAAAAACTAATCGATTATTACTGACAATTTAGTATTCTACTGCTTACTTTTATATTTTTACTAAAGATCCACTTTATTGTTACTAGGGATCTCTTGGTACTCCGGAAAAGTGATTTCCAGCCTAATTGAACTTTCTGGCTACTTAGTACCTACTCTCCCATCGACTCTTCTTCGAACCTTATTCTGATCCTCTCTAGTACAAATATAGCACCTAGCGAATTTTGATTACAAATTCAATCAAGATCCTAGGAGGAATGGCTGAACCCAGCCAAAAATTCCTTGAAAGACACAACCGTTGTAGCATCCAGGGTCTAATGAATATTGTCTCTATCGAAAATCAGAAAGGTACATCTTAAGGAATGCTTTGAATTCCAAAAGGTTTCTGCGCGAAATTCGCGCCTCGGTCTTGTCGAGTCTCATGGAACCGAGTGTACTTTGAAGTACCACCTTCGAATTACGGCCCCAAATGAACGCGTAAGCGGGTACTTCGGGGTGTCGCTCCGACCCGCCTATTTCAGAAGGCGGCAGTTCCTTTAGTTGTAGGGGCGTAGGAGAAAGTGTAGAATATGTGAGAGTCGGGTAGACTTTCAAGGGTGGAAAGAGGGTTGGTTGAGTTCTAGGAGCTTGGTAATAAAATAACACCCCTCTGTGTCTGGCTAAACGTCCCATTCGTAGCTGCTCTGCTCGAAGTATCCTGAAGAAGTTAAACTTACCTTCCCAGTCGCTAAGAGCTGCCCTACCATCTCTCTCTGAAGGTTAATCAGTTTCTTTAGAGTGCAATGAAACTTGCGAAGGTTGTACGAAATTTTGTTTTGCACTCATGATGAGGCAATTTCAAACTTTGACCTTTCGACAGAGATACTTTGTCGGTAATTTCTGTTCTTGTGATAAAAATAAAATATAGAAGGGTATGTTTAGATCCGGAATCATTCCCTAGAATCCTACAAGCCACAACCAGGCATCGGGTCCGGGCAAACCTTTTTTCTGGAATTTGAATACCTCACATTCACAATCTCTAGGGGAAGGCTCTATCCATCTCGTTGAAAGCTGAATGATTCCTTTAGAGCACAATGAAACTCGTTAGGTTGTACGAAATTTTTTTTGTACTTATGATGATGCCATTCTAGCCAGAAATTTTTCGTCGGGAATTCCTGTTCTCATAATGAGTAGAAAAATATGCAAGGGCATTTGCATATTTGGAATTGTTTTCTGAAAAACTCTAGACTGATTTCAGGCTTTAGAACCAGATAAGCGTTATATTCGATGAAGAGAATCTTAGTCATCCAACATTTTTCCAAGTAATCAAGCAACTGATATTCCGAATCACAGGGGAGAGGCTCCACCTTCTTTCTCTCAAGGCTGATACGGTTCGACTTTAATGAGGACATTCATAATGAGGACATTCATGATGAGGCAATTCCAGATTTCAGGCAGAGATACATTGTCGGAACTTTCCGTTCTTGTAATGATTATGGAAATATGGAAGCAAGTTTGCAGATCTGTAATTTTTCGATCGAAGTTCCTGATGTTCTTCGAGCATGATTCTGGTTCCCTCCAGTACAAGTGAGTCACACATCATTTGTATTTGAAGCGAAAAGCTTAAGTATCCCAGAATGAAGCTGATACTGATTAT
>WSXT02109192.1:10949-25423 GCA_011762715.2 Neuroterus valhalla
TGGAGTGAAATATCATTCAGAGCTTGTTAACCCTGTTCCTCTTCCCAATCTCTATTCCAATCCTCACATCCTGATGTCCTTCGAGCATGATTCTGATTCCCTCCAGTAAAAGTAAGTCACACATCATTTAGATTTGAAGCGAAAAGCTTAAGTAACACAGAATGAAGCTGATCTCAATTATTGGAGTGAAATATCATTCAGAGCTTGTTAACCCTGTTCCTCTTCCCAATCTCTATTCCAATCCTCACATCCTGATGTTCTTCAAGTTTGATTCTGATTCTCCCCAGCACTAGTAGGTCACACCATCTAAATTTGGAGCGAAAGCTCAAGTATCGCAGAATAGAGCTGATCCTGATTATCGAACTAACTGACTCATCCCTCTCCTCCCGGAAGAATCTGGCCGTTATTCAGAGCTTGTTAACCCTGTCCCTCTTCTCAATCTCTTTTCCACTCCTCTCCTCTCTTGTTTTCTCTCCCTCGCTCCGAATCACATCAGTCTTCATTGTACGTACTTTACTCTGAATGTGGCCTCGGCAGCGCGGCGCGGCATGGCACGTGAACCCATCCTTCTCTCTGCTGGTCTCGCACATTTAATCAACGCCTTTGCTAATAGACAAACTCGATGCAGAGAATGGCTCTTGATGGTAACGCGGAAGGGCGTTGGGAATACCAGCTTCAAATTAAACGAAGAAACAAATGGCTAATCATGCATCTCAAGCACCAAGGTAGGGTGCTTCGCATATAGTAAGCACGAATAAGGAATGAGGAACGTAAATCCAAGGAATCGCATATACTGGATTCAATTAATGAGATAACCGCCACTAGCGTCAAGTCCCTGCCTTCCTCCAGGAGTCAACTGCTCTTCTGAGTACATTTCTCCGCTCTGAGGGTGAAACTTCATTTTTCATTGCATTAAGCCGCTCGCGCTGTGGTGAGAGGAACATTCATTCTCTTTAGAGAGCAATTCAACTTCGAGACTGATAGATCACTGTTACAGAAATAATTCCAAATCAACTCTACATTTCTGTCTCTGAAATTAATCAGATTTTGTTAAAATGACAGTAGTTTTTTTGTTAATAAATATATTACGGGTATTTATTTTGGTATAACTTAGATTGGATCATTCAATGTGTCCCCTGAGGGTTTAAATTTTTCTCGTGTCTCTCTACTATACCTTTACACACTCTACCACTACCTTAGTGGTGAGCGGGACCTTCAGCTAAAGGTGGGTTCCGAACCACCAAGAACATCAGCTTCAAGTACTTAGAGTAACCTTTTTCTCAAGGGGCACCGGAACACATCTTACTTGAAACTGCATCAGTTTTTAGATTTGTTGTTCTTCTGGATGGTCATCTGAGTTGAGCATTATGTATAAAATAATTCTTTCTGACGAATCAAATTTGATCTAAATCAGAGGTGGAATCTATGTTTGAAATCAGAAGAGCTTAGCTCAGAATCTATCTTAACTGGAATATTATAATTTTCAATTTATTTTTATTCTGGATAATCGTTTCGCTTAAACATTAGGCAGTTTTAGAACACAACTTTCTAGTCGAATGAATGGAAATGTTACTTACTGTCCAGCCATTTGGAGTCGTACTTGAGCGTTCTCTTGAAATTGAAAACCTTCCGTCCAGTAGTCAGATTGTAGAGGTCCGTTCGAAAAATGACGGTATCAGCCTTGGTGAACTCGGCATTGGTACCCGAATAGAGAGCCGGCAAATCTCCTGGATTGCCCTTCTCGACCCAGACTGCTGTAGAGTTGTCAGCTGGGTCATAAGGACACTTTGCGATTGCTGTCCCCACACCTGGTACATACTCGTTCCTAGGCAAATGGGTGAGATTGCTCTGGAAAATAAAAAATGAATTTGAAATCAAAATTTTATGGCTGGGATATACAAAGACCCAAGTTTCTATTACGGACAAGAGTGAGAGAGTTTAAGGACACCTATTCTCTGAATTTAAATCAGTTAATATTTCCCTTATTCCAATCAGTGACCGAATTCTAGGCATAAAAATGAACCTTTCTTTTCAGTCTGAAAAAAGGATACTGAAAAGAAGAAGGCTCAATGAGCAATTTTTCCTGAGTCCCCTCCCTGTCTAGGATTTCTCCCCCTTCCCTTTATTCTATATCTATTTTGGCACCATCATGTTCACGGAGTCAAATGCTGTTTTAAAATCCACAAATAGTGCAACATTTCTCATGATTTAACCCGTTTCGTGTAAATATTATCCAGGTCATTTATGATTCTAATGACGAATTACATTTAATGTTGCAGAACGTTTGTCCTAGGCAAGTTGATTGTAAATAACACTGGAATTATTGACACGAAATGCATTTTTCACAACTAAGCAATGCCATTCTATGGCGTAATAGAAAATTCTGGAAGCTCAAAAGTGTCTATTGAAAGTGTCTGCTTCAGCCAACTAATAAAATATGTCCCCAAATACAATAAAATTGGTTACAAAATTCATTTTACAGGTGCACTATCCAATCTGTTTGTTACTGATTCATATTAAAAGAGTAGCAACAATATTCCTGCTTGTACTTTTTTCTGGAAGTAAAATGCTACCTTTAAAGGAATTTAAGTTCTTTAACATACAAACCCTCTTTTTACAAGCAACAAGCCTGTAAGAGGCTGTCGTTATCCAATCTCTAGAGCGCACTTGGGACTCGTAACTTCAAACATCACCGAACTCGTATATCCTTCGGTGTCGTTACACGGGTACTTGAACGCACAATGCGTTATTCGTTTCGGTAGATAACCCTTGCTTACGTACTCTATCAAAGGTAGGCGGATACTAAATTTCGGAATCGCATCTCCACGGTTGAAAGAGAAACCTGATTTAGAAATTTCAAGACTTTTGCTTGAAGAAGCTAAATTTTCCTGATTTAAGTAGTCCCGTATGGTTGTACTCAATGAGTTCATCATAGTTTCATTGACATAGTTAGACAAATTCTTCTATTTATAAATATTCTGAAATAAATCATTCATCGAATCACTGGTAGGATCAATGATCATTTCTAACTTCCAGGTTTCCTGATTCAATCCAAGTTTGATTTAAATTTAAATTTAAGCACAATTGGATTTAGGGTAATTGACACTTACGTAAATAACCCAATCTTTTGGTGAATGAGCGTTCGTTCCACAGACGTAGAGACGATTCCCCTCTCCCATTGGCTGTATCACTCGTACGTGATTTCGACAATCAAAGTGCTGAAAACAAAAATGTTATTTGTATGTCTTATAGTCTTTGTGGAATGAAGAAGGTTTTGTTAGGCTTCAACGACAACCACGAGTCTTGGGGACTGCCAAAGAATCGATTTCAAGATTCCATATGATATAGGCTCGATCTTATCTTAGATTCCTACCTTACCGGCATCGGAACCATTTCAGAGCTAAACTGCAAGGGTGTCCAACGCAGGCTTGGCGCGCTTTTCTTTTCTTCCCCTTCTCCGAGCGCTTCTTTGAGAATTTCCATCTCGTTGACAGTAATTTACACCGTTGCTCACGCGTTGGACACCTCTGAGCTAAAGCAAATCGCTTTTGTGCTAAGTTTATAGAATCTTCTTGTAATGATGAATCATGAATAACCTCAGAGTTTTTCTTCATCAAGGAAATTCTAGAAACTTATCATGAACACGAATCCCTCGAACTGTAAAATGGTCTCGATGATGGTAACATGGATCCTAGCTGTTTAGTTGTTCAATTCAAGACAGGAAGGTTGATTTTATTTCGATCATTGATTTCCAACTCACCTCTGATTTGCCCTTCGAAACGCAATTTGCAACATTGCTCGGTTCCAGGTTGAGAGCATCCCTCTGTAACAAAAAGAGAAATCGATTGTTAATAATTTTCAAAAATTCAAACATGTATAAGAGGATCAACTTAATCGAAATCGCATGGAATTTGATTTGATACTGGTGTATCGATAGCCAGAAAGAGTATATATTTTTGTGAGAAAGGGGGTAGGTGGATCCTTCTTTAGCTCACTACTCGTCCGGTGAACGGAAGGTCCTCTGTTCGAATCCCACTAAAGTTGAGAGGAGTACGTTCTTTTCAAAAAAAATTTAATTCACTTTTTCGAACGTACCAGTTTTTAATGGTATTTGTGCCCTCTTCTGTTTTTATCCCCCTTGTGGAAATTCTAATCTCGACCCAGTCTAAGTGTTAGAAGAGCACTAGATGTTTCGCAAGCGCGAAGACTACATGTACTCGTCGCGTGTGTAGAAAGACTGAAATTTCTTTTAAAGCTCTGAAATCCGAGAGAAATAAGGTCAACATATTCAGACACTTGAGACAGACCTATGTCGTGCAACATATGTTGGGAATCGTAGTATTCACTTCCGCACACAAACGAAGTAACACTCGCCTGGATACTCAACTAGAGTGTCATGTAACTGTGCATGTTAGACAGTCACAACTACGGAAGTAGTTCGTTTACACGACCAATCGTCTAATGCACCCGGCTGTCTTAAAATCACCTTAAGTTTGCGTGTCGCTAGACAGTGTCAGAATGAAGATTGCCACTTGTATAAATTCGCTCTTTATGATGAATCATTTGATTCGAATCAAAAATCAGAAGAGCCTAACTTAAAGGACGTTTCGAACAATACTGTATTATTTCCTAGACATTTTCCTTGACATTTCAATTCCTCTTCTAGATGATTATTTGGAATTCACATCAAAGAGAACTAGATCGTACCTCAAGAGCATGTAAAGGCGGATGTCTACATAAAACCGAGTCAACGCCTTCTTTCGTTTAATCTTCCCCAGTAATAATTAAGTTCGACGAGGTATACGGTCATGTAAAGTAGAGGGATGCTTATCATATGGGTCGAGTGTATACTAGAAAGTAGCACAGAGATACACACCCCCTTGCAATTCCAACTCTTTCTTTGACCGCTCTCGTCACCTTGTCTCGTTTTCAAGGGCCCACTTCATATTCTATACTCGACTTGCGGACACACAACCCTAAGAGTGAGCCTATAAGGACCTCTTTTTCCAACAGCGCGTGTTTCTCTCAAGACAACTAATTAATTTGTACGTAAAAGTACATTACTAATTGATTAGGTATTCTTCCCCAGTAGAACAATTGTAGAATCAATCATTTGAGAGATGATGAAATGATTGATGGCTTTCATCAATAGATCTTTGTCCTGTTTTGTTCGGTTATTATACACGCCTGCACGGCGAAATTAAAAGTGAATCAATATGATAATATGAATCGAATTATCTTGACTCATTATATTCCACCTCATCTCCACCCACCGCCTTGTGGTAAAATACAGCAAGCAGCCTCCTTAACTCCTAACACCTGCTGGTAGAATATAGTAAGCATCCTTCGAACTTCCTACCATCACTCGCTGGTAAATTACACTTCACTGACTCCAGCCGCATGTCTATCCACCGCCTGCTTATGAAATACAGCAAGCCGTTCCCAAGCTCAATAACATCACCTGCTGAACAATTGCCTGGATCGGCCTTCAACCTTTCAACCGCCTGCTAGTAGAATGCAGAAACAATTTCCGACCTCCTTGCCACCTCCTACCGATAAATTACAGCAAGTGGCCCTTGACTTCTTCGACACCTACCATCTGACGGTAAAACCGCCTTCTGGTAGGATACAACAAACGGCCTTCGACCTTATCACGACCACCTGCTGGAACGTTACCGTTGACGATGTGTCACCTCATCTTTATCGATCGTCTGCTGGTTGAATACAGCGAGCAGCCGCACATATCCTCACCACTGCCTTCTGGTGAATTACTGTTGACAGACCCATCATATCTCCATCAATCGCCTGCTAGTAAATGATAGTATGTAGCCCCTCACCTCTTCACTACCGCCTGCAGGTAGATTACAGAGAGCAGCCTTCCGCTTGATCTTAACCAACCGCCTCCTGATGAAATACAGAAAGCAACCTCCCACCTCCTTACCACCGCCTGCTGGCCAATGAAAGTACCCTGCTGGTAAATGTTAGTTGCCGGACTCCTACCTTACCTCCTCAACACCGCCTGCTATTAAATCACAGTAAGTAGCCTTCCACCTTATATTCACTCACCGCCTTCTGGTAGAATACAGCAAACGTCCTTCGACTTCTTCACAACCGTTAGCTAGTAAATCATAGTAAGCAGCCTTCCACCTTATATTCTCAACCGCCTTCTGGTAGACTACAGCAAACGACCTTCGACCTCCTCACCACCGCCTGCCGATAAGTTACAGCAAGCGGCCTCCCGTCTCTCCAACACCTATCAGCTGATGTTAGAACACAGCAAGCGGCCTTCGACCTCCTCACTACTGCCTTCTGGTAAGTTACAGTTGACAGACTTCCAACATATCTTCATCAATCGCCTGCTAGTAAATAATAGTATGCCTGTAGGTAGATTACAGAGAGCAGCCTTCCGCTTGATCTTAACCAACCGCCTTCTGGTGAAATACAGAAAGCAACATCCCACCTCCTTACCACCGCCTGCTGGCCAATAAGAGTCTAAGGTTTCCCACCTTTAGAACACCTACTGCCTGCTGGTAAAATGCAGCAGGCAGACTTTGAACGCAACACTACCCTCTGCTGGTAAATTTTAGTTGCCCGACTCCTACCTTACCTCCATTCACCGCCTTCTGGTGAATTACAATATGTGGTCTCCCATCTTTTTACGATCTACCACATTTAAGTAAAATGCAGCGAGTGTCCTCTTAGATCCTCGCTACCCACCGTCTGCTATCAAACTACATGCAGCATCTAAATCCCCCTCAACCCTCTTAGCTGTTCAATTGATACCGCGACCCTCCACCATCATCCTACAACAATTTCTTGACGTGCTAATAAATCACCCTGCACCAAGTACCCTTCGACCGAAATCGCCTCAAAGCAGCTCATGTCACGGTACAAATTCGACATTTACGTCCAATCACACCATCTATCGATGGTTAGACATGAATCCTGTAATTTTATTTCAATTGAAGCCGAGATATAGTTGAGCTAGATTTTTTGTGCAACGATTCATCTCATAAAGATGTTTTTTAATATCTGATGTAGTAAATTTCGAATATGAAGATTCTTTCAGAAACCATGTCCAATTGTCCAAGTGTATATTTTCAAATTTCTCCGTGCGTGCAGAAGTGAATACGTGACAGACTTCCTCCCAAATCCCAGGGTGGTTGGCCGAATGCCAACACGTGTTAGAACCACGAAACACGCCAACTCGCACGTGGCCATTCTACCCCAAAACGTCCCTCTGCACCGCGTGTTACTATTTTATGAGATAAAAAGGGCCGCGGCCGTCCTTCGGTGGCAGACCGTAAATTTTTTAACATCCATTCCCATCTCACGAGTTTTGGTAGGTTAGGGGGTGTCAGTACCCCTGGGAAAGACCCGCAGTTTTCCGACTTTAATATTTCATTACCGTAAATTGTATGACCTCACTCGCTTCACTTTCTCCTCATCGCTTTTTTCTCTCAAACGAATTTTTTCAACTTTACCAAGGAGGAAGTAATAAAGAATTTATGTTATAAAATTTGGAAAATCTTATGCATTCACATTTTTTTTGCAGGTGTATGAGAATCCCATCTAGGGAATTTCGATCAGCGAAATGTTTGAAAAATTCTACGAGAAGAATTGATGAAGGGAGTAGAGAAAACTTTGGGAGTTGAAAAAGAAGAAATATTTTATCACGCCAGGGTGAATTCCAGTAAAACCTGCTGATAGCATTGTAGGGACTAGAAACTGCATGGGAGAGGAGGAACAGAGCCACGGAAAAGCTTAAGTAGTGCAAACATCGGAATTGTAAGCCAAGGATCCCAGGCAGTAAACCAAGGATCCAGGTAGTGCCAGGATGCTTAACAACCTTGGTAATTGGAGCCTACGAAACGGTCCTATTATCAGAACAAGTAACTGTCAACGGTCTTCTTTGGAGCACGTCGACTCCTCTTGAGAATTTCTCTCTTCTCCTATTTTCCTCACTCTTCTCCCGCTTATCTTTGCACCTCTCATGTCGAAACTTTACGGTTCAACTTTTTAATTACCGTCCCGACTCGTGTTTATTGTCACATTAGTTTCTCTGCTCTCCTAGTCCTTCCTTTATATGTTCCACCTTGCATTCAACTTTCCTAATACTTGCCGCGTGTCTGAAACTACTACTTCGTTGACTTGCTAACGAGGCTAGAGTTATTAACCGCAAGTGCGTTATTCGCACCCCGTATAGAGAGAGTTGCTTATTTGAAAGTGAGTTAGGTCTTCGGAATATTCCTTTAAGTGGCGGAGTTATTGATGGCCCATGCAAAGGGATAATTCAGCGTGAAATTGTTTCTCAATTTTTATAGACCAATTATGGAGTATTTCGAAATTGGGTAGGAAATCACTGCAATATAATAGAAGTTCTCATAATAATCCATATTTTATGGATGCATGAAAAAGTGATGTTCCCAAATGAGGAAAATATTCGGAAGTTTGAACTATGATTTACATATCTGCACGAAAGCAGAAGCGCCTTTCATTATTTGTTTTCTGCTATAGCGAAAGCAAAATTTCGGTATGCAGTCAAAGCTACAGAAGGCAAGAAAGGCAGCCTGATTACGTCGTCGCTTCCATGTTATGTGTAATCACTACTTCTACAGTGCATGCTTCACTTGGTGGAAGTTCGCTTTACGTTCTGTCCTCACTCTCGTCATCGTCTACACTATTCAGCTCATGTTGAGACTTTTGGCGTGCTAGGCGGTTGATTAAGCTTCGGGTGAAAGGTGATAATGTCGCAGGGAAATAAACTAGTGGATTACATTGCGTCAACCAATTCAAAATTTCAGCAACTTTTCCCCTTTAATCACTCCTTGATGAGTCACGACGAACTCGCAAACATTAGAGGGCCGCCAGAACCCGTTAAGTCGCACTTCATTGACTCAGAACTCTGAGAGTCTGGAAATGAGACATCTCTCGTCAACGAGAACTTTTCTTGATAGAAATGTAGCGCAAGTATTCTTACTCCTCAAGGGGTAGTAATTACTCTCACCTGGATGGATACTTCACGAAGGGTACATTTGCCTCTTCCCGGATAACAGGAGACCAGAAATTCAAGAAGCAACGATCTTGTATGAATAAGGTGACCTCTTGGAATTTATGAAGTCGAACATCTGGTTAATGCTCCTTCCGACTATCAAGGAAGAATCAAAATCAAAATCCATTATGTGCGTATTTTTTCTTTTGATTCAATTGACTTCAGTTTCTGAGATATCGAGGTTTGAATATTTGACCTTGAACGCCGGGTAGAGCCGTGCCGTATTGCGGGCCTGTAATTGAGCCGGGTGCTCAAGGTCAAATATTCAAACCTCGATATCTCGGAATTTAAGGGTCACTGGCTCAAAAGAAAAAATACGTGTATGATGCATTTTCATCTACTTGCAACTTGTGAAATTCCAGAATACATCTCATGACCTCTCCTTTTATTCAAAATAAGTTAACATGAGTATAATATCTAAAAAAAAACCATTGAAGATGCTATCAAATTATTCGGGTAATTACAATACTGAAATTCCCAACCTGCATTCAGGAATTGGCCGGATTTTTCTCATCTCTCTGTTGGAGCTGCTTGATCTCTAAAAACGAAACGAGTGGTTTTTTTTTCTCGCATCTAATGGAATGTGTCACTTGAGTTGGTTTCCATGTATATGCTTCAGGAACGAAGCAAGGGACTCAATCTGCATCCAATATTGATTTCAATCCGATATCACGGATTTCAATTTCTGTGATTTACTCCTTATTCACTGCCGTTCCGAAATCTATTTTGGACGCAGGTCGACGTTCCTGAACGGGGTCGACACCACCCCTGTCAATCAACGGTATACCGCCAATGTCAACGGGAATCGCTGGATTACCTTTTCATTTCCAGCTTCTCAATTTTATTCGATCTACTCTAGAAGTGAATTCGCTATCAAGTGAGGAGAGGAATGTCATTTCAACTATTCGTCTATCGGAAGTCTAGTCATGCTATTTATTTCTTTCTCTTCAATGTATCTTTTTCCCCCAAAGGTATAATTTTCTCCTACCCAAAAACAAAATCAACACGAAATGAAGAAGTTGAACTCTCCGGAACACATATGACAAATTCCAGGCACGTTTGCTCGAGGTAACAATAAAGAAGTTGTCCAATGTACTGAAGGTAGTTTTCTCCTGCTTTCAATTTGCTCCAACATCCACAATTGAATTGCGAAGAACGACAAAACTATTTGGTGTAAAAGGAAAGATAAATTTATCCTTTGTATAAATGTGAGAGGAAACTGTCTTTCCCTGAAGTCTCGACTTTCTTCAGTAATCCGAATTTAAGAGAATTATAAAATAGAAGAACTCGATGTCCCTGGTTTTTACTGCTAGTCTGGATATATTATTGAAGGAAATAACTTCCATACTTGAAGTAAAACTTTTTCACTTTTAAGACTAAGGCATAACTTCAACTGAAATGGCATTTCTTTAACTTGGGGAAATTGATTTTTCCTCTCAAAGAGCCATGAAAATATTTTTAATAAGAAAAATTTCCCTCTATGATCTCGAATTCCGAGTTCCATCAAAATATAATATTATTATGCGAGAGTTAAATACCCGGGAGGTTCAGGTCGACGGTTAGGAGAGGAAATATTTCTGTTTAATAGTCAATGGGCTGATCTTGGTAATGGAACCTAAAGTGTTTGCATGCCATGGAAACACCGCTACATATCCGTAAAGTTGATGGCAGTGTGCGGTTCGATGAAATGACGTCTAAGACAATATACCTTGAGATTGTCTAGGGCCATCCCCATCCATTTGTTTGTAAACTATCACAAAGGTGTTTGGATACAAACTGAAAAATATCTTTAGCCTACTTTCCCATTATGATATGTCGATCATGACTAACCTACGAATATACTTTCTTCTCTATTCTAACCTCAAAATAATAACTGTCCTTCGTGAACTTCCCAGCCCAACAAAATCTTGCATAACGTGTCGCCCGCAAGCGCGTTCTCAATCATTTGTTTTGAAGAGCATTATTTTCCGTGACACTTCTCTTTCAGAATCTTCTAAATATTGGGTTCTTTATATCCTGAAGGTGCTATCCATTAGGACATATATTAGTTTCAGGAATTGCTATGATTAAAAAGGTTCATAATAATTGTATGCTAGATTTAAGAATAACCAGTAGCCAGTCTGCAACGCGCTATCCCACTCCGGGAACCGCAGTCAGGCTGGGCATACAAATATGACCGAGTTTTGTGCATTAGGAGAGTCTTCGTCGATCGCCGAACGCGACAAGTAGCCGGTGCTAGGATCCTTAAGGGGATTTATTATCGACTACCTTGACTCATCTCGCCGGTGTCGAACGCCAGCCTTGCACTAGAGAACCGTCTTGTTGTCTCTACTACCCATTGAATTCCTTACCAGATATCCAGAATAATAAACCCAACTTTTGTCATCAAACATGTTCTTATTAATTCCGTTTCATTGCACATTCTAATCCAGGCTTTTTCAGTGAGTTTGAAGCAAGGTTGCCATGCTGTCAACTCGCCTTTTTTCCCTGAGCCTTGGTCTCTTGTTCAAAAGAGACGGCCATGAGAACGTCACCGCGAACTCGTTGAGTAAATCCACGTTTACCAACGAATAGTCAGCGAGTGACGTCTCAAGCGTTCGGACGCTTCTCAACGGACACCGAAGCTTAACTTTGTGTGTTCCAAGTGAGAGACCTCCGCCCCCCCCCCTCTTTTTTCTTACATACCGTATCCAACCTGCAGGAAAAAATCGATCAATTATGAAACTGTCTCAAGTAGAGAGTGCGTAATCCACCAATTCAATTAAATGTGGAATGATTTTTGTGTTCATTATAAAACATGAACTCCTCACATTGAAATTTGCACTCTTTTTTCCAAACCTGATTTAGGTCCTCGAAATAGAAAGTTTGCTAAAAACGTTCTCCACAACAACCCTCTTGAAGGGGAGAAAATTCCATAAGTTAACCGAATCGACAGGTGTAATTGGATCAATAAATCAGCTTAGCAGTCGATGGCTAACCTTTCGAGAATTAGAGCGATTTTTCTCTTTCTGAGGAATGATTCATTAACAATATACTAACCACTGGCAGAGATGAAATGTTGTTGAGGGCGAAGCTGGATAAGTAGAACTAGACGAAGATCGAATCACGTACGACATGAAATCGAAATCGATAAACAAGACACGGTCCAATAAAGCTGGAGGATCACTGGCAGGAATTGTAGGGTGAGGTTCGACGGGATAGTCCATCCTCGTAGGCGAATTGGCCAGCGGGGAGAAACGATGTTCGTCGAAGTATAAGGCGGTCTTACGTTTACCTGCTACCTCTAAATCTAAAGTATTAAGGAAGCTGGTAGGATTTACACGATCGTAAAACCTTGGATGAGTTATACGACTGTCGAAGATGTAGCACAAACATGAAAGCGTGTAGTGCCTTCATACCCCTAGGTATGTAAGAAATTCTTACCAAAGTAGAGAAAAGCACTAAAGAATCCTGCCAACTCCTAAAACATAAACCGACCGCCCTGTTGCTTCCAAAAATTATAGTATTAAATATACATTTCTTACGGAACCACCCTTACTTTTACTTTAGATTATATACTACCTCTTCCTGCCTGGAGGGTAAATGTTTATTCTTTCCTCTATAACACAAGTTCTAAATAAAGACCCAATCTTAATTGCTCCACCAATTTCCTCAAGAGATGTAGTCAGATCGCTTCATAGTCATTTCTCTTTATATTTTCCTCTATTTATATTTTCCTCTGTCTATTTTACTTCTCTTTCACTTCACTTGTTCAGACAATCCTTCTTTATGGAGAATAAAATGTTCATGGGTGTCTCATGTGGGATTATCATATGATATTCTTTTGTACCACTGAGAACAGAAGAAGAAATTCGGTGGGTCGTAAAACAGGAGGACAGTCTCTCTAAGTCAGTGAATCGATATTGTGTTAGAGGATGCACTTTTCGATATGATCTTGTATACAAGAGTGCTGCCTGCGCGTAACTTAATACCTCTGAGTTACACTTGCGATCGCTATGTATATATGCAAAAGGCAAAATTGGATCGTGCAACTCCAGTTCGCCTTCTTATATTTTCCCCACCAAATATTCCCTCCAATACTCTTTGCTAGTCCATTCTCGTTGCTGTCGTCCGTTCTCCCTTGACTCAACCGAGAGAGACTCTTATGGTCAACCCCCATGCTTCCCTTTTACAAGGATAGGAATAAATACTGCTTCTCATTGAAACTCTCAGAAGCTTTCAAACTTAATAGAGTGGATAAATTCATGCAGTAGGGAGGGCAGAATAAACCAGAGATGGATGAAAATCAGTTCCTTTATAACAATATTATTTCAAACTTATTTAATGATTCTCAATATAGAAAAAGATATCGAACTTTTGATCAAACAAAATTTTTCTTAGTAGTTTTTTTTTTCTTTTGAGACAAAGAAAATGGAGAAATCTCAAGGAGTTCTCCAATTGGGAATTTGATTCTGAGTTCGAGATTCTGTTCCAGTGCCAGAGCGCAGAACGCCCTTGATTAGAGAGCGCCTAACGAGCCAATCGCCTTTCATTTAAGCACCTAAGGCTCAACGCAATAAAAGCCTTTGTTTCTAGCACCCAGCAAGACAAACACATCCTATTCCAGCGCCTAACAAGCCAAACGACAAACACGAGCTTAATGCTTTTGTTTCGAGCGCCCAACAAAACAAACACACTCTATTCCACCGCCCAACGAGCCAAACGCCTCTGATTAAAGCGCCTAACTTGATAAAATTTGATTCAGCGCCTAACGAGCCAAACACCTTTGATTCCGGCGCCTAAAACGACGAACACATTCGATTCCAGCGCCGAAAAAGCTGAACGCCTTCGTTTCTAGCGCTCATCACAACAAACGCATTCGATTCCAGCGCCCAGCTGACTAAACGCCTTTATCTCTAGCGTCCAACACGACAAACACATTCTATTCCAGCGCCTAAAGAAACCAAACGCCACTGATTCTAGCGCCTAACTTGAGGAAATTAAATTCTAGCGTCTAAAAAGCCAGACACCTTTGATTCTAGCTCCTGAACGACAAACACATTCGATTCCAGTGCTCAAGGAACAACGCCTTTCATTCCGGCATCTGAAACGACTAACAAATTTGATTTCAGCGCCTTACAATATAAACGCCTTTGTTCCTAGCGCCCAATACGACAAACACACTCTATTCCGGCGCCCAACGAGTCAAACGTCTTCAGTTCTAGCACCTAAACGACAAGCAAATTCGACTCCAGTGCCCAATGAACCAAAGATCTTCGATTTCGGTGCCTAAAACGACAATAACATTCGATTCCAGCGCCTAATGAGCTAAACGCCTTTGTTTCTAGCGCCTTACTTGACAATAGTACACATACTATTTTTCGACCGAATACATTGAAAACACGCCTTGTCGTCCATGTATTTTCGGTGTAAAACGGCGGAT
>WSXT02109193.1:0-11240 GCA_011762715.2 Neuroterus valhalla
ACAGAAATAAATAGTCAATATTTTAAAACATTACGTCTAATATTTTCTCTGCACAAAACTTTTCCTACGCGACACTTTTCCTACACAAAACATTTCTTACACAAAAGTAAACGCTGTTTTATTATGCCTGCACAAAATATTTCCTTCACAGAAATAAATAGTCAATATTTTAAAACATTACGTCTAATATTTTCCGTGCACAAAACTTCTCCTACACGACACTTTTCCTACACAAAACATTTCTTACACAAAATAAAACACTGTTATATTATTCCTGCACAAAATATTCCCTCAACAGAAATAAATAGTCAATATTTTAAAACATTACGTCTAATATTTTTCCTACACAAAACTTTTCCTACACGAAACTCTTCCAACACAAAAGATTTCTTACAAAAAATTAAACACTGTTATATTATTCCTGCACAAAATGTTCCCTTCATAGAAATAAATAGTCCATATTTTAAAACATTACGTCTTATATTTTTCCTGCACAAAACTTTTCCTGCGCGACACTTTTCCTACACAAAACATTTCTTACAAAAAGTAAACACTGTTATATAATTCCTGTACAAACTATTTCCTTCACAGAAATAAATAGTCAATATTTTAGAACATTACGTCTAATATTTTTCCTACACAAAACTTTTCCTACACGAAACTCTTCCAACACAAAAGATTTCTTACAAAAAATTAAACACTGTTATATTATTCCTGCACAAAATGTTCCCTTCATAGAAATAAATAGTCCATATTTTAAAACATTACGTCTTATATTTTTCCTGCACAAAACTTTTCCTGCGCGACACTTTTCCTACACAAAACATTTCTTACAAAAAGTAAACACTCTTATATCATTCCTGCACAAAATATTTCCTTCACTGAAATAAGTAGTCAATATTTTAGAACATTACGTCTAATATTTTCCCTGCACGAAACTTTTCCTACATGATACTTTTCCTACACAAAAGATTTCTTGCACAAAAATGAATACTGTTATATTCTTCCTGCACAAAATATTTCCCCTACTCAAATTGTTTTCCAGAGAAAACCTCCCCTATCCAAAGTTTTATTCACAAAAAATTTGTCCTACATAAAATAAATTTTACAAAAAGTTTTTGCAGCACAAAATATATTCAACACAAAAGAATTATTATTATTGCTCGAACATTGTTCCTGCTTATATTTTCTACGAAGAATTTTCCCTCGCAAAACTAATTCTACACCAAATCATCATTTTAAATTAAATATTCTTCCTTCTTTCTATGCATATTGTCCACCATTGCTCATTTTGTATTGTTTCACGTAACTGAGAATATTTTTGAACGATTTTTCGAAGTCTCCAATTTTCACAAAATTGTAAACAATTGAAAATTTAGGACCTGTTTCTAAAAGGATTTTTTAAAATCTTTATCTATTGGTCTCATATAAATTTTTTTGATACAAACTTTCGCAGGAAAAATACAGCTCCGAACAAATCAAAGGAGAATGGAAAAATGGTAAATTTTCGATTGTTTAAAAAGCAATTTTGTATTTCAATAATTGGATTCCTAATAACCTCATGATTTACTATTTTTATTCAAATGTGATTTTATATTGGAAGTTGAAATTCGAACTGGAAGAATATAATTAAATTGGAATATTTGTTTATACTCTCTCCCTTTTACGGGTTTGAGAGTCTTCACATGACACACCTCCTCTCCTTTACATAATCTCTCCAGGGCGCCAGACGGGAATCGAACCCGCAACCAGACGAAGTGGGTCCAAAGCTCATGCCTTAGCCCCCACGACCAACTGACCACCCAAATGTGATTTTATATATATATTATTTTGAAAAAAATTATTTAGTTATTTAAACTAATTATTTCTGCCTTCGATTAGTCCTTGAGCTGTTATAGCTATTGGGAAAATAAATACGTATTTAGGAGAGCGATAGAGACAAGTGGTAATTTTTGTGTCTCCTTGTGGACTCCATTACATGCGAAGGGGGGGGGGGAGAAGCTGTAAGAAATTCCTACATAACTGTCCAAATACCAACTAGTTAAATTTCGTACAAAATTGTACAAAATAATTTAGCTACCTTGAAGAAAAACTTGAATTTTAAGGAAAAACTTTCAAGTGTAGCAACAAGAAATTCGAATTCCCAACAAAATAAACAATTTTTATTCTAAAATAAATTTCAGGTCAAGTTAGAAGGGCAACTCTAAGGTACTCATCTTGGAATGATCATAAAGCTTTGCCGATCGAAGATTTTTCTTTTTCGAAAATTGACACTTTTGAAACAAGGAAAAATATATGCAACACACATCTCGTCAAATATTGGAAAATTAAACGCGTATTTAGAGGAGCGATAGAAACATGTGTTTATTATGGAGCCTTACTGCCGACTGAGGCAATGAAGAAGAGAGTCTCTCTTGAAAATGGAACCGGAGAACACCCTCCATTTTATGGGGGGAGAAAAAACTGTAAGAAATCCCAACATTACTGCCCAAATACGAAATAGATTGATTTTGTACAAAGTAATTTAACTTCCTTAGGGAAAAACTTGAATTCAAAGAAGAAGCTTCCAAGTGTAACTACGGAAAATACGAATTTCCAACAAAACAATTTTTTCACTAAATTCAATTTCAGGTATCCAGGTAATTTCAAAAATAGTTAAACTATCTTTTCCGCTCAGTTTGTGAGTCCAAATGCGACTCATATTTCATCTGAAGGATCTGTGGACTTATTCTGAACGAAAGGATTCAGTAGACTGAACGGAAGCTGAGATACTACTTTTAAGAGTTTCCGATGTCCGAATCGATTGCCTTCTCAAGAACCGATAGTGTCCTCCTAAAAGATTAAGACATCCACTTTTACTTCGCATTTTCTCACCATAGACCACAATGTTTCTTTAGATTCAATTCAATAGGAGGGAAGAAATAGAGAGAAAACCGAACTGACACTCATACTAAATGCTTTGAAAACAATGTGTCTAAATTTCGAAACATGAACCAAGTTCAAGGAGCGACCTTCAAGATACAAAAATAGGAAATAAAACAATTATTTAATCGTTCAGCTTACTTGTACTTAAATGATAAAAATATGAAATCCATTCAATATAACATGAGGATTAGGGTGATCCGAAAATGCATTAGAAAAATGTTTGTTTTAATTTTTATGCAGAACGCCCATAAATTCGTTCGAATCTACAAAAAAATAAACGCATTTAAAAAAAAATAATATTAAGAGGTGGCGCAAGCCCTATGAAGTTTAACATGTATTTCCCGTAAGAAAAAAAGACGTATGCGTTTTTGACCATTTTTCTTCACAATCAGTCACAGAATACGAATAACATTATTTTTCAAATATCACCCCCATAAGTCTGTTTTATAGGGTCCCAAATACCCCAATAGGTGAAAAAATGTGTTTTTCGATTTTGTGGCGCTTATTATGATTTTTTTTGCGGTTTTTATAACGAAGATTGTTTCAAATACATGGATCACTACGTTATACTTATAAGAAGATGTTTGTTCAAATTTTTTAATACAATTTATTATTGTTTTCAGCGAACTTTCTCTTAGAAATGGGTTAGAAAGTCAATGTTTTTTTGTAAATTTTTGAACTTATTTACAACGTTTCAGTTAAAGCGAGGTAATAATCAATCAAAGTTACCAAAAACAATTGTTTAAAGAATTTATTATTAATTATAACAATATTCTCTTAGAAGAAGGCTACAAAGTTGTGGTTTTTTTTCTGAAATTTCCAATTTCCTGTCCACTTTTCACTAAGAGTAAGTAATCATTTTATTTTATTTAGCAAAAATAGTTTTTGAAAAAATTGTAAATGTTTATAGCTATCTTCTTCTAGATTAATACTATATAGTTGCGGGTTTTTCCTGAAGTTTTTAACTTTCTATCACTTTTTAATTAGATTGAAGTAATTAATAATTCATGTTAAAAAAATAATTGATTGAACAATTTATTATCATTGCTTATAATATTTTCTTTGCTTTATGATAGAAACTTGCGGTTTTTCTGAAGTTTTCAACATTTCACCCATTCCTCACTTAATGTGAGTTAATATTTATTTCAATTTACCAAAAATAATTGTTGAACAAATTATCATCTATTGTTTATGGCTGTCTTCTATGAGATTAGTGCTAAAAAGTTGCGGTTTTTCTTAAATGTTTAATGTTTATTGTTTTAAGTGAATTATTTTTGTTCTTTCCCTAATGTCAAATAAACATTACTAAAACAAAAAAGCTGGATTCATTCAGTGAAATTTGAATTTTGAATTTTCTACTAACATTATGGATCTACGCAAAATTTGAATTTTTGAGGAAGTAGTTCAATTTTCAACCAGAGTTGAATTTTCGATCTAAAAATGTAAACTTTTATTCAAAAATATAATGGTTGATATTGAAAAAAACAGCTTTCATCTAAAATAGAAAACAATAAAATTTAACCAACAATTAAATAAATTTGATCTTATCCAATCTAATTCAAAAACAACTTTCTAGCACTTATCTAAGAGAAGATAGTTATAAACAATAATAAATTGTTTGAATAATCATATTTGTTAACTCGCATTTATTGCAACTTTTTACCACCAACCTAAGGAAAGATAGCCATAAACGATGATAATATGTTAAAACAATTATTTTTGTTAGATCAAATTCAATATTAACTGACTTTGAGTGAAAAGTGGGCAAGAAGTTAAATACTTCGGAAAAAACCGCAATTTTTTAGCACTTATCTAAGAGAAGATTGCCATAAACAATAATAATTTGTTTAAACAATTATTTTTGTCAAATTAAATTGAATATTCACACACTCCAAGTGAAAAGTGGGCAACAAGTGAAAAATTTCAGAAAAAACCGCAAGTTTCTGTCATCAGGCAAGAAAATTATTTTTAGCAATGATAATAGATTGTTTAAACAATCATTTTTTAACATGAATAAATTTTCCCTCCAATCCAACCGAAAAGTGATAAAAAACTAAACATTTAAGGAAAAAACCGTAACTATGTAGTATTAATCTAGAAGAAGGTAGCTATAAACATTCACAATTTGTTCAAACAATTATTTTTGCTCAATTAAATTAAATGATTACTTACTTCAAGTGAGAATGGACAAAAAGTTGAAACACTCCGAAAAAACCGCAACTTTGTATCATTCTTCTCAAAGAATATTGTTATAATTAATAACAAATGTTCAAAAAATTTGTTTTTGTTCGTTCTAATTGATTATTACCTCGCTTTAACTGAAACGTTGAAAATGAGATGACAAATTTAGAAAAAACCTTGACCTCCTACCCCTTTTCTAAAAGAAAGTTGCTAAAAACAATAATAAATTCTCGAAACAATTGAAATAAAGATATATTTATCAGCATAAAGTCGGATTTCATGTATTTGAAACAGTCTGCCTTAAAGGAAAACGCAAAAAAATCATAATTAGCGCCGAAAACTCGAAAACCCCATCTTTTCACCTATGAGGGTTTTTCGGGACCCTATAAAACAGACTTATGTGAGTGATATTTGAAAAGTAATATTTTATTCGCATTCTGTAACTAATTATGAAGAAATATGGTGAATTTCGAACTAGATTCACCTAATATTGAGAATTCTGAATAAAATTTACAGAAACGTCTCGTGGTCAACTTCATAGGGCTTGCTCCACCTCTAAATATATATATATATTTTTTTTTTAAATGCGTTTTTTTTTTGTGGATCCGAACAAATTTCCGGATGTTTTGCATAAAAATTCGAAAAAAATTTTTTGGAACACCCTAATGAGGATAGAAAATTGTGTCAATGCACTATGGTCATTTGAGGATAATTGTAAACGTACATTTCATAATGTATACTGCAGAATAAAAGCTAGCTAATAAATTACTAAATCGTAGAATTCAAGCAAGCACCAAAGCAAATTTGTGATCAGATAACAGTCGCGGTGATAAAACCAAAGAGTCGATAGGGAGAATATGATTGGGATGTTGCAACGGAAATCCTTCCGAATCCGCGAGCAGAAGATAAAAACGTAGCTGTCCAAAGAATCAGTAAATCAAGTCAGGCAACAAAATACTTTGGCTGAAAATTTTCCATAAATCTTTACTCTACATCGTCCTCTGACGTGAATAAGAGATTAACGACTCCAAGTAATGTCAATTCACCTGTGAAAACAGAACACATAAAAAGAAAAAATATCACACAAAAAAGACGCCCATTTACTGTCAGGAACAAACACATGAAATGAAAAAGCTCCAAATAATTAAAATCGTGTCAAACAACGGCGACTATTATGAAGTTTTACGAGTCCCTTGACAAAATGTGAAATGCTCAGAGCAAATAGCTCTCTTTCATTCAGGGAATAATAACTTTTTAATACCTGGAATTCCTGGAAGTTATAAATGAAAGCCCATAATCCAACAACCAAATTCGCACAAACATTGTGTTTGTTCAAATTATATCGTTGGATTCTTGTTTTTTTTTCATTTCCAGGAATTTCAGATATTAAATTTATTGTTCGTCGTTATCTGGAAATTTGAATTCAGTTTTCCTCCAATTCTAAATTCCTTGAATTTTTTAATTTAATAAGTTCATAGAAATATTCATGAATGTTATTTTATCCCCATAATGAATTAATCTAACAGATCTTTTCCAAGATTGTTGAAAATGTCTCTGATAATAGAATTTTAATATTTTGCTATAAAAGATGATATTCTGGATATTATGTGGAAAGGAAGCCGCAGACGGATTCTACGTTACATATTTTAAAGAGTAATTTTTATTTGCAGTCTGATGGTGATAAACTTTTACGATCCGGAGCATGATCAAATAACGATTGTGAATGGCTACAACCAATATTATGACAAACTGCGACCACCTACTAACTTTGAATAACGGAAGGGAAAATATATTCAACATAGGAAGATAAAAAAACGATCAATATTCAACCAAAGAGTTATTAGGTCAATTTTCCATTCGAAATGAGGTAACAATCGTAGACAATGAAATCCCCAGAAAATAGTGATATTATATACAAAAAAAACTGATTTTGAAACTTAAATGATAACTATCCAACCCCAAAAAAATCATTTTCCAACAAAGTAGTTCAACTTTCAACAACGGAAGATGACTCCTCAATGAAAAATAAAATAGTTGATATCCCAACCTAACAAATTTTTCAAATATAAACATAAAAAGATTTAACACAACCAAGAACGACAAAGTTTCAAAAGAGCAGTTAAACAGAATCATTGGATTTCAAACCGAATGATTTAATTTTGAACCGCAAGCGATAAATATTTAACCAAGAAGAATAATTTCCCGCTGAAAGATACGAATTCTCAGCCAGGAAGATAAGTTTTCTACCAAGATGATTATATTTCTACCGAAGAATAAATTTTCCAGAGAAAATTCATGCATTTTTCACGAAGCAGTTCCACTTCTAACAAAGAGAGTCGATTTCAGCAAGATACATAAACCTTTATTTGAAGAAGATAAATTTGTAATCAAAATTGAAATAATTTCATATACATGTAGGAAATTAATTCAAAACTAAAATTATTAGTTTTTCCCAAATAGTAATGTTATATACCAGAAAAATGATAAGGTAATTTTTAAACTTAGATGATAAATCTTTAATCAGAAAATAATTATTTTCCAACAACGTAAATCAGCTTGCAACTATGGAGGATAAACTTTCAACGAAAAGCGGAATAATTGATACTTTAACTAAAAAATTGTTCTAAATATAAATATAAAATGATTGAGCATAACCAATGAAGACAAATTTCCAAGAAAACAGTATAATTTTCAACTGGAACCGATGTTTTGGAATTAAAACTGATGACTTTTCAGAAAACAAAATTGAATTTTGAACTAGATAAATGGATTTCCAACTGTAGAAGATCATTTCAACCAAGAAAATTAATTTTTCATCAGAAGATATGAATTCTCGATTGCGGAGATGAATTCTTTACCAATAGGAAAAAATCTCACCGAAATACATGAATCTTCAAACAAAACGTCAAATGTTATCCGTATGGGTAGCAAATTTTCTACCAACATTATTATCCATCGACAAAATAGTGACATCATTTACCAAAAAGATCATTTTCTAACTTGAATGATCCCTCTCTAATCCAACAATATCCAATTTTCAACAAAGTGGTTCAACTTTCAACTCAGGGAGACGAATCCTCAACAAATAATGGAATACTTTATATTAAAAAAAAAAAAATTGTAATCATAAATAGACAATAATTAAACACCACCAAGGGAGGAGAATTTCTGGGGAAACAGTGGAATTTTCAACTGTTGGAGATGAATTTTCAACGAAAAAGATCAATTTTTTACCAATAAGGGAATGATCCCTCTTCAATAAAAGAAAATTACTTCACAAAGTAGCTTAACTTTTCAACATCATAAGTATAAAATAATCGAAGACAATAAAAAAAAAAAAGAATTTCAAAGAAAACAGTTCAATTCTCAACTAAACCAAAGAAAGAGGATTTGAACAAAACACATAAACCTTAAATTTAAAAGAATTATTCTTCTATCAAAAACGAAATATACAGTTCAGGGATTCATTTACAACCAACACAATTAAAGTCCCAAGAAATAGTGATATTATGTTCAACAAAGATCATTTTTAAACCTAGATGATAATTTTTTAACAAAAAAGAATAATTTCTGAAGAAAGTAGTTTTTTTCAAACAGGTAGTTGAATTTTTAAAGATGGAATTGAACTCATAATGGAAAATAGGATAGTTGATGTCTTGGAAGTTGAAACCAAGAAGATGAATTTTTTGATAAAATATACAAATTTTCAATCCAAAAGATAAATTTTCTACTGAATAGGTGAATTCGTAACCAAAATGAATAAATTTTAACTAGAAAAAGAAGAATTCATAGCAAAACACATAAGTTTCAAAAAAATAGTGGAATTCTCGACTGGAAGAGATAAATTTGGAATCAAAAGTGAAATGATCGAATTTTTGGCAAACGTTTTCGAAACGTTTTCTCGCAAACTAAAAACGTTCTAAATTTTTGGTAAGAAAAACGTTTTGAAAACGTTTTGAAAACGTTGGATACTCCCGCTGATTTTCGCGACTCAAGTGAACAAAACTTTCCAAAAACGTTGGACCAATAAAATTTTGAGTGCCTACAAATTCGACACGTATTTCAAAAGTTTTCAAAATGATTGGGAAACGTTTAAAAGAAATTCGGTAATCGTTCGAAAGAAGTTGGAGTAGGAAATTTTGAATGGTCGAAATTACGAGCGTATTCTAAACGTTTTGTAAACGTTTGAAAAACGTTTGATCGAAAAAATCATCCGATAGATGGAGTGATCTTTCTCGCATGTGGCGAGAAACTATGATGATTACTATTTGTATGACTTCCAAACATATGTTTATAAAAAAAGACACGGAAAAGTTATGATTAAAAATTAGGGTATGGCCTAAAATCCATTTGAAGTACATGAGCTACTAAACACTTCTTTTTCAATCAAAGGTTCTTCAAACCTTCTTCAAACGTTTCTTAAACGTTTCAGAAATGTTGGACAGACGTTTTTCAAATGTTGGATAAACGTTTTGTGAACGTTTGAGAAATCTCTTGAAAACGTTTCAGAGACGTTTGGAAATTTAATCTGCTGAAATTTGGATGGTCTAACGTTTACCAAACGTTTTCGAAACGTTCATAAGAAGTTTTGTTCAGTCAAAGTATGAAAAATTTGCGGAACTATCTGACGTTTAAAAACGTTTTCTTTCACCAGAATTTAAAAACGTTTTAACGTTTGCCAGAAAACGTTTCCAAAACGTTTGTAAGACGTTCGATGTTATCCGGGTTACGCCACTAAATGACCCCAATCATTCAGAAGAAATGCTTAGTGTGAAGTGTCGCTCAATTTCATTTGGAGTTATGAAATATTTTGAGGAATATGCCGTCTTTATATAAGCAATCTCATTTCGGACAATCCAAATTTTTATTGTGCCTCCCTTTCTTTTCGCGTCAATTTTTTCTTGCAGTAAAAAAACTACACTAGCTTTAGCGTAATTTGAAGAGTTGTCAAAATTTTTACTCTAAAATCGCATCCATTTTCAAACTGAAGAAAAGTTTTTTTTGAAAATCTCAAATTGGAAGCAAATTCTTCGAAAATGACAAAAGCTTTTTTGGCTTTTTTCACAATTTCAGAAGAATTTCAGACATGACGTAATTTTGACGACTGATTTTTAACAGTTTGTTCTATATAGGACTTGCCTGAAGAATCGTTTTGATATTTATATACAAGATGACAATTATGTGAATTCGCACATAATGCACTATTCTACATCACATTTTATCTGTTTTCTTTGATCTTTAAATCGGTGATATGAACAAATCGAAAACATATGTACAGAAAAGTGCCAGTGAGTTGAAGTCAACTTCCGTCGTATTCAAATCCTTTAGTTCGTATTCTAGCCATGTGCAAGTAAAGGGAAAATTCTAAAGGAATTCAATTTCGCTTCCGGGTTAAGTCGCCTCTCCAGCTACTGAATTCCGTTTGTGAAAAAGTGCTATCGGGTTCTTATAGCCTCCAGCGACCAGCACACACGTTTCCTTGAACCACAATGATTATGCTCAATTTTGTTCGTTTCCATCTGATATCGAAATTATCCATTTACCTGAACAATGAACATCCTATTAAACTCTTTTACTTATAACATCAAAGGAAATTGAAGATCGATTTTCCATTATCGAAGCATCCCCACTGAATTGAATGCGTAACTATAGAAACAACATTAACAGAAATCCAATCATCGACTCTCCTTGCGGATGTTGTACAATTTCGACTTAGAATTTTTTTTATTTTATAGGTATGGCACTGACTTCGCGTATTTATTTACTTCAGGGTCTTTTTCAAAGCAACAGGGAAAAACTAACAAAAACCCGGGGTCTTTCGGGATCCTTAGATCGAAAAAAAGTGAAATGACTTAACTTCGACTGAGGGAATAGATATTTTCATCGAAATCATGAAAATTGAAATCCTGTGGTAGCAGACGATGTCGGCGAGACTTGTTCAGCAACAGCGAGACTGGTCACTATTTTATTTTTTCCCGCACAACACCAGCATCTAAGATATGTTCGCAATAGTCTTGGTCAATTCCTAGATTCCTTGAAAGACGATGGTCACCACAAAATTCGCGATTCACATCCCGGAAAAGCACAAAACTTCGAGGAAAACTGACAGCTCCCCTGGGTGAGGGAAGTGAGAA
>WSXT02109204.1:0-11240 GCA_011762715.2 Neuroterus valhalla
AACCAGGTGTTTGTAATAAACAAACCCTTTTCTAAGCACAAACTGATCAATTTATCTCCATCACCATTCGTTTTTGGGTCTCCGAAATGACCGAGTACTCTGTCAGTACCATCTCGTTGCACACCAACCCAACCGTTCATGTCTTCGAGGAATATTATTCTTTCGCCTGTATCACATGTTTCTATGACATCATTCAACGAGTTCCATAAGTTGTCTTCTGCCTCTTTACTGTCACCATCAACAGGAGCATAACATGCTACAATGAATAGTCTCCTGATTCCAACTTTCATTCTTACCCATAATAATCTCGGAGATACACACTTATACATTTTGACATGTTATTTTACTCTTTCTTTCATATTAAGACCTATTCCTTGGCTAGCGTGTGATTCATCATCCACCCCTCACCAGAGTTCGAGACCGTTCTCCACCTTATTAACCTCACATCCCTTTTTCTTTGTTTCCGGTACGCAAAAAATATTAGGCTTCCTTACGCGCATCGTATCAAAAACTTTTGCAGGAAACCGGCTGTGCCATCAGACGAAAGGTACTTCTGAATTTAGTCCAGTCATGTTCTTGACTCGCAAATAACATGTCAAATGTTTTTATTGACGTTTAAAGACGAAAAATTACACTTTTTCATTTGTTCTTTTTATAACATAAAAAGTATTAAAGCAATCCTAATGGCATCAATTAATTATTTATAAGCAATTAAATTATGAATAAAATGAGCCCTTGATCGGCCTGATCGGATAATGGGAGATCGAGAAAATTAGGAAAAACCAGGAAATTTAAGGCTTGTTAAACAATTCAATATCTTTGTTCATTTTAAATCTCTATGACTGGGCTTTGGTACAAAAGTACCAGTTTCGATGCTCTATAAGTGTAAAAAGAATGGATACTGTAGGATAATAACTTTCTGCGTAATTGCTATTCCAATTATTTGATGCTACTAATTGCAAAATACCTGTATGGTGCACCGATGGTCCGATTTCAGTTTTTAAAACGTATTTTGAAACTTCAACTAAAGCACAACAAAAGCATGTCTCCAAACTGCTGAGCGCTCGAAAGTAGCCGAGGAGTGGGAGAAGAAGGAAGGTAGAAGAGGCGTAGCGCGCGGCACGTTATATTTGATTTGAATATCTCGTCAACAACTTTAGCTAATTTATCACTTTTTTATGTGTTCGGGCATCACATAACCCTAGGAAATTAACAATCATACTCAATATAAAAAATAACCAAAAATAAGTCAGTATTGCATATTTTATGAAACAAATCAATTTGCATGATTTAAAATACAAATGGATCGTATTTTTCATCATAAAATATAAAGTAATGATTCCAATTACATAACTATTCAAGTACGTATTTTTATGCGTACAAAACGAAGACACGTGCTTCAATTTTGAGGCAATTGGTCGGCCATCTGAGTTCGAAGATGAATTCACATTGGACGAGGAATTTAATAAAAATAATGATTTTATTGTAGCAGAAAATGTCGACGAAAATTTTGAGGAAATGGATAATATTGAGCCTACGAAAAAAGAAGGAGAATATTGTAATTTTTTATTTAGATAATTACTGTGCCAGTATGAAAGTTTTGTACGTATAATAAAAACGCATTCAAATAGTTATGTTATTGAGAGAATTACTTTATAATTTAGCATAAAAAATACTGCCCATTTGTATTTTCAATCATGCAAATAGATTTGTTTCATAAAATATACAATACTGCCTTTTTTTTGTTATTTTTTACAAATATCGAGTATAATTGTTAATTTCCTGGGGTAATGTAATGACAAAATACAAAAAAGTGATAAATTAGCTAAAGTTGTTGTCGAGATATTCAAATCAAACATAACGTGCCGCGCGCTACGCCTCTTCTACCTTCCTCCTTCCCCGACTCCTCGGCTACTTTCGAGCGCTCAGCAGTTTGAAGTCATGTTTGAAAACTTTTTTTAACGCATTACGCAGCATCTTACCGAAAAACTAAGATGAACATTCTGTTGTGCTTTAGTTAAAGTTTCGAAATCCGTTTTAAAAATTCAAATCGGACCATCGGTGCACCATACAGACATTTTGCAATAAGTAGCATTAAATAATTAAAATAGCGATTACGCAAAAAGTTATTATCCTACAGTGTCCATTCTTTGTAACACTTATAGAGCATCGAAATCTGTACTTCTTTATTAAAGCCTAGTCATAGAAATTTAGAATGAACAAAGATATTGAATTTTTAAACAAGCCTTTAATTTCCTGGTTTTTCCTAATTTTCTCGGTCTCTCATTATCCGATGAGGTCGATGAAGAGCTCATTTTATTCATAATTTAATTGCATATACCTTATTAATTGATGTCATTGAAATTGCTTCAGTACTTTTTATGTTATAAATAGAACAAATAAAAAAGTGCAACTTTTCGGCTTTAAACGTTATTAAAAACATTTGACATGTTATTTGCGAGTCAAGAACATGACTGGAATAAAGTATGATATACCTTTCTTCTGATGGCACAGTCGGTTTCCTGCAAAACTTTTTGTCACAAATTACTTATTAAATCATCCCTGTTGCTTGGACTATTCGAGAAAACTACACAAGAGCGCGCCAGTTCGAGGAACCGTATCTTCCATAATACTTAGAGTAGCAATGAAACTTTGAGATTATATCCTCAGAACGTGACCCTATCGATCTATGGAAAAAAAAAAATTTCCAAATTTTCCAGGAGAAGGCCCCCTTAACTACTCAGAGGTTTTGAAATTGGCACGAACGTAATAGTATGAAATAAATTTATTAAGATCATATAAAATAACAATAAATGAAATTCAAACTCAATTGTTGATTCAATTAATTATGAGAAATTTCATTAGTTTCTTTTTCCGGTTACGTTAATAAATTTTGATACTATATAATCTTATGTAATTTAATCTTATCCCATGTAACCTCGTGTAATCTTATGTTATCCTGTAATCTTGTAATCTAGTGTACACAAGAAATCGAAGTGGTTCACCCCTCGTTAGACGGTGAATTGTGTTCCATATTCTTAGTGGAGAAAAATGCGAAAAAGTGCACAAATTCGTCATCCAATGAACACTCAAAGTCTAGAGAATAAATATTTTTCAAATGTTTTGACTTTTAACGAATTTCACTGGGGCTTAAATAGCCGAAATGAGGAATAACTGAGAATATTTAATAAATTTCTTCATATGCTGCGCATCTCTTTCTTAATTCAGAATCGAGGTTTTCAAGAATGACGTTAAAAGTGTTCACTCGGAAATGATCTTTACCAAAAACTTGCCGCCCCCTAAACTTTGCCCCTAGTGCGAACCCAGCACTGTACGAGACTATTTCGTCAGCTTTTCCGGTCGAAATAGCCCGCTTCTCTTATTTCGCCTAATGAAGCTGGCAAAATAAGGATGGTAGCCTATTTCATCCCCCGGAATATATGCAGAAGTAGAGGCATGCAAAGTATTTCAATTTACAAAATGAATTATTTATCATCATGATATAAATGTTATAAATGCACCAGCGAATTATGAGAAGCGAGTTATAACCTCAAAATGTCAAAGGCAGCGGTAAGCATGCGTAGTTATAACCACCCCAGTTAGGTGTCGCAAACATCAAAGACGCAAGATTTCAATATCATTATACTTGCCAAAAATAGGAAGATTTAAATTTGAACGACCACAATAATGTTGCATTAAAAATTGTTCTTGTTTTTTGTTTTCCTTTTTATGATTTGATAGTGTATTGCCTGATTTGCATTGAGGTTTTCAGATTAAAAAACGTTTGAAAATGCGTTTTTCTTGGTAAAAAATTATTTAGAAAGAAGTTTCTGCTGATAAAAAAATATTTATAATATAATATTGCATAATAAAAACCAGGTGAGTTAAGTACAATTTCATTATCCATAAATTTGAATTGACTTTTATAATATTCAATCAATTGATATCAACATTTAAATCAATTCTTATTTGTTGTTATTAGGAGCATAGACAAGATTAGCTTCATAGATGACAAAGTGCATACTTTTCCTGATTTTATAAACAACGAAATTGAGTTACGTAACATTGTGTTGTTTACTAGAAAGCGATTCATAACAAGAAAACTCTACCACTTATGTGGACTAATATGTGTAATAAATAGATAAGGATGTTCGAAATTAATTTTCATTGATAACGAAGCATTATTCACATACTTTCAAGCAAGTCAAAACAAAATTATGAAATTCTTTTTCGAAAATTTCGAATTTTCACAAATTTTCATTCGAACTTACTTAATTTCAAAATGAAAAAATGAAAATGCCTAGTATCCTATCTACAAACTTCGAACTGAAAATTATAGTATTTCAAGCACTTCATGAATTTGAAATTATTTGATTCTTTAGAAATTTTCGTTTGAAATTGTTCGATCATCAACGCTTTATTGGAAAAAAGGAATTTTTATTGCTTTCAATTTTAAATTATCTCATTCCGAAAATTTGAGTCTGGAGATATTAAATTTTGAACGTTCTTAAATTAAGAAAAACTGCGCCTCTTGGAGTTTTACTGTTTTCCAACTTTTTAGGAAAATTATTCAACCTGGGCCGTTTTCAAATAAAAACTGTTTCAAAATGTTATATTTGGAAAGTCAATTCGAAAATTGGCATCTTTGACAGATTTTATTCTGAACTAATCCAATTGCGAATTGCAAGAGCCTAAACGCTCATTGTTCTATTTTCAAATTTTGAACTAAAAATTGTCCACTTCCGAAAATTTGATAAATTTTGC
The DNA here is from genome assembly GCA_011762715.2 of Neuroterus valhalla. Classification (NCBI taxonomy): domain Eukaryota; kingdom Metazoa; phylum Arthropoda; class Insecta; order Hymenoptera; family Cynipidae; genus Neuroterus; species Neuroterus valhalla. The sequence continues at coordinate 4,765 of WSXT02109204.1, forward strand.
ATTATTCTAATCTTGGGATTTGTTCAGGTATGATAACATTCAAAATATTTTTCAACTCTATACATCCTGTTGTCCCAATTTTCATATGAATTGTGAACCTCTCTGTATTGAGAATTATTCCTTTTCAAATACTTACCATATAATCAGGTACTTACAATTTGAATATGTCCTCTTTTTCAAATGTAATTCTGGAATAATGCAATTCCAAATGCTGCTTCCAATCAAAAATAATTGAAATTTGGAACCTTAATCAAACAATTTTCAATTCAAAATTTAAAAATAGGACAATAACCATTTGAGCTCTCTGAATTTGAAATTAAATAAGTTCGAATTGAAATCTGTCAAAGATGCAGATTTTCTAATTAATTTTGGGTATTTCCATTTTTAGAAAAATTTCTACATGGAAACGTTCCTAATTGGATTATTTCAAATTCGAAGTTTTTAAATACATATTTTTAATTTAAATCGAAAATAAAAAAGCGGATAAAAAAGCGGATAATTTCGGATAAAAAGCTCGCAAAACTGAATGACTTCAGATTCGAGAAATAGGAAATTGAAAGGATTTGAAGTGGAATATTTCACAATTTATAATTTTAGATTGAAATTTCAGGACAGGAAAATTTCAAATGAAAATAATTAAAATTCTGAAATTTTATAATCAAGCTTTGATAGTTGAATAATGTCAAATGAAAATTTCTCAAAAGTTGAATTATTTGAAATTTATGGTGTTAGGATTAAAAAATTTTCAGTTCTATTTTTGAAAATGGAACAATACCCATAAAAGTATATATGTACATATGGAAAATTCTTTTGTTATAAATAACTGAAGGGCTCCAAGGCAATACCATGAAAGTCCACTGGGATAAATTCTTCAGAAGGAGGGAAAAACCTTCATAAAAATAAAATTCAAAAAAAAAAAAGAGATATTACATGCGAGATTTACTGGAGCTCCACAGATCTTAATGGACAGAATTTTGAAGAAGTTAATACTTTTCGAGATAAATAACCTCAAAAATCAACTGCGGTCAAAATCGTGTAAGTTCATCCGAATTTTTTTTCTTTTTTTAAACCCAGGTTAACATAAAACGTGTATGTTTAAATTTTGAAAAACATATTCCGAAACAAATAGAAGGCTGAAAAGTGAAAAAGAAGTTTGAAAAATCGTTTCTTTGAAAAAAAAACGAGATAATGCTTAAATTGCACTTGCAAAATGGTAAACAAATCGACCGGCACCACGTGAATCAACGCGACTAAGCAGACTTCGTTGAAGACGAATGCGCATGAGTGTCGCGCAGGTGGGCCCATGGTTATGGAAAACCACGAATTTTAAAAACCCACTTCCGGTTTGATTTTTATATATCCTTTACGACAATGTGCGGTAGAATTTTAGAGAAACATTAGGACAATGAAGGGTGTTTTCAAAAAAATGGCACACACACGGTTATGCCGTAAAACTCTTCCAAATAATCAAATAATTATTTTGACGCGAGTAAAAGTTCTGCTCTACTTCCGATGCCTCTCTTTCCATAGAACATCAACACAATTTTGTTCAACTCAATCCCGTTGTTCATATAAGATACCTCGTCGAAGCTAATCAATTTGCGTCAATCATTTTGCGCCTCTTCACAGCAGTGGCTATAACCACTACACCTTTTTGGCCTCTGGGTAGCGCTAGTCTGTCTTTAACATTTTGAGGTTATAACTAGCTTCTTATATTTCGTTGGTGCATTCATAAAATTTATATTAGAAGAATGAGTAAATAATTTTTCTATTATAAATATGTTGCCCGCTTTCCCCTCCTGCATATATTCCGGTAGGCAAAATAAGCTACTTCCCTTATTTTGCAAGCATCGGGCGAAATAAGGGAAGCCTGCTATTTCGCTAGCTTTTGGCAAAGAAAACATCCACCGCGGGCAAAGAGGCGCTGCTGTATCAAAACAAAAATGGCTGCCTATGCACTTGCGAAGCCAGCACGAGCCATAGATTTTATTTAATATTCATGATAATAATATTGTTTAATAATCACGTAATAACTGTATAAAAAACAAACCGGGAAGTACATAATCATCAACGCTAAAATGCAGAGAGCAAACTAGTATTTTTTTATCAGTATCTTAAATCTTGAGTCGTTTTAATGGAACGTTTATCAACAACAATGCTTCCTCCAGCAAGATTCCCCACTGTAACAATACCACTGCCAAATTTTGGTACTTTATGGGAACTCAAATTAGTGTTGATATTTTTGTCGGAGTCACAATTGACAACACAGTACACATTGCCTTTGCGAGTATCGTTTCTCTTTATATGGTTCCAGAAGAATTCCATTTTTCAGATTCTATATTAGCTCAATAATCTTCTCATGTACTTCTCATACTAAATAATCTGACACAGAATTAATTATTATCGCGTTATTTGAGTGTAACACGCATGTAAACAATGCCACGTGTATCCCATAGGCAGCCATGTTGGTCAGTTCGCTAAATAGCCATCAGGTTCAGGTCTCGCATCGTTTCTGATTGGTAGGGCCAACCGGGATAGGGAAGTCCTTATAAGAGCGCGGTTTTCAATTTGAATTCAGCTTTCGCTTCCTTTAAAAATGAATTCATGAGAAGAAATAGTTGCATAAATATTTTTGAGGATTGAGAATTCAAATTACGGTATTCTGCTACATCACTATTCGAATAAAAAAAAGTTCATATTTTAAAATAAAATATTTACATTTCACTTGATGAATATTATGACCGGATTCTTCGTTTCGCCTTATCATACATTTATCACAAAAATAATTTTTTTGGAACGAATTAGCAGGTAGGACTCTGTAAACTTTTGCTGAGTAGAATGAAAGTATTGAGTTTTGAGGTTAGAGTATGTTCATTATAAATATGTTCACCTTAGTCGTTCACATTTTATTGACAATCGAGATTTTTGTTTCAGATATTTAAAAAAGAATCCTCTTCTTTGACGGTTTACAGCAGAAAGGAACTTTCAATTGAAAGGCTGAGAGCACAAGCGATACAAGTAGAGACAGAAAACTTGGCGTTTCACATCTATCTGTCTCTTACTTGTTTCGCTTTTGATCTAAGCCGTTCAATTGAGGTTGGGTTGGTTTGACAGCCTTCTCCATAGAGGAACTCTAGCTGTCTTTATCGGGCGAAAGTGGGAATTTAAACTTGCATTGCGAGACTTGATGGACATCTCGCGAACCAACCAACATGTCTGTCGCTATGCTTGGCGTAGCATTGTGTACAAGCGTGTTGCACTTGATTTAACGTGATACTGATTAATTATGTGCCAGATTAATTAGTTTAAAGTAAATGAGAAGTTAACGAAGATGATATCAAAGTTGAAAATTGGAATTATGACGCAACCATAGAAAAGGGAACGATACTCGCGAAGGCAGTGTGTGCTGTGTTGTCAATTGCAACTCCAAAAAAAAATTTACACCAATTTGAGTTTCCACAAAGTACCGAAATTCGGTAGTGGTACTGTAACAGTAGAAAATATTGTTGAAGAAAGTTTTTTTTTTCTTTTTGATAAACGTTCAGAGTGGTTTAAAAGAATATGCATGCTGAAGCTCTGCGGCAGCCATGTTTTGTTTTGATACAGCAGCGTCTTTTGTCCGCGGTGGACGTTTTTTTTGCCATTAGCCACTCCGCTCATTTCAAATCCTATGCGAATTACAAAATTGCTAGAAATCACTACGGCGCGTTCTGGGAATATTATTGATAATTATTGATTTTTTTTGTGGAAATCGCTAGAAGAGCATTAAAAAATTTTAACCTGAAAAATGCGAGATTGTTCAGGGGTGGGTTTTTTGGGAAAACTCAACAAGTTTCTGGATTTGATATATCTTTGAAACGGTTGGTTCTTGGGAAAATTTGGAAAAACAAAAAATATTGAGCACAATGTTTTCTACAACTTTTTCCATTAAGTCGACATGCTGTGATGAAAAGTGCAATTAATAGATGGCGCTCAAGTACTGAAAAGAGCGTTTTCTCGCTTTTTGTCACAAAAAAACATTTTCTATCGCAAAACTGACCGACTCACCGTCCACGACTTATAACGTGACAAACTTGTCACCGACAATGTCACATTGTTTCCGACGAGGGCGACGTTAGTGTGTGCATATAATAAATCATTACTTTAGACTGAATGAATATTTTTTCTGGTAGTAGGACTTCCAAATTATTCCTAATTATGATGAATTCTTATGATGAATGAATATTTATTATTATTGATTTTTTCCAAAACTATGCTGACTTCAGTAATAAACGTGATTTAAGAAGGTTTTTAAAGTTTTATATCAAACGAACTGTACAAAAATGTGCTAATAATTGTTGTTAGGCGTGCAACGTGGAAAATACGCTCTTTTGGTACTTTAGCGCCATCTATCAATTGCACTTTTCATCGCAGCATATCGACCCAATGAGAAAAGTTGTAGAAAACATTGCTCCTAATATTTTATGTCATTACAAATTTTCCCAAAAACCTATTGTTTCCTAGATATATCAAATCCAAAAACTTTTTGAGTTTCTCGAAAACCCGCCCTTGAACGATCTCGCATTTTCCAGGTTAAGCTTTTTGAATGCTCTTCTAGCGATTTCCACAACAGAAAATTGAAACCAGATATTAGTTTATATCTATGCCTTTGAACCTGTTACATCTTTGATCAAAAATGTTTCATATACTAGTTAAAGTGAATGCAATTTTAAGTAATTTTAGAAAAAAAAACAATAACCTTGACATGATAGGTCATACGCTATAGCCTCCCATAGTTGTCTTTTTTTTACCTATTATTCAGGAAAATTATGCTTCAAACAAAAAAAAATCGTATAGCCTACACTGGCGAGTTGAGGAAAAAGTGACTTTACGATAACGGAATATTTTCTTGTACCTGGTAATATTGAAGTCTACCTGAAATACAATGTCACTTACGTAAGTTTTTCGAAGAATGATAGGTGCAATAAAAATCTAAATTACATTTTTTTCTGGTCTAAGAATTAATAAAGGCTGAAGCATTGATTGTTTCTGGATGTTCATAAATTTTCTGTGCTACTACTTTTTCTCTAGCTTTATTAACATAGCCTTACCCACAAAATAGATGTTTTGACAAAACTGAAAAGACTTTCTTGCTCAAGAGAGAAAGGTCTATGACCTTTTCGGGCTAGTTCATTATTCTTCCAAAGTGCAGACACGAAATTCAGAATTTGATTTTTTAGTTTTTTTTTTTTTTGTAACATCGGGTTACTCCAGAGGGTCATAGTTCGGCACCACTTAAGGATAAAAAATATTCCCAAGACAAGTCCTGGTCATTTCAAGCAAATTCTTACTTTGAATCACTAAACCATTTCAGTAGAAAAAAAAACGTGCTCTGCCTACTAAAAATTGCAGGAAATACTAGATGCTCTGAATATAATGGGACATTTATCTTACCTTTGGCCTCGTTGGCTTTAATAAGATCTCGACATGCGATAATAACTCTAGCTCCTTTTTTTGCAAAAGCTATAGCTGTAGCTTTTCCAATTCCTGAGAATTGATATTTTTATAAATTTGATTACCAAATGAGGCGAAATTTGGCGTAATAATGATAATAAAATTACCTGAATTAGCCCCAGTAACGATTATAACTTTTCCATCTAATCTTTCCATACATATTTCATTTCTCTGATTGTGTTTGCATCTTTCGAACATTATAAATTATTTAAAAGTCGAAACTAAGAAACTCATTCACTTCCTTTGTTTGTATCTCAAGCAATTGTGAAGTTCTGAAGCCTCAATCTGCAAAGAGAAATGAATTCAGAAATAAATTTGTATCAGCGTATACCTCAGAATCTCTAATGATTGCCATTCTTCTAGTTTATCTTTATTTTTATTATCATAGCAACAAATAAAAAGAAATAAGATGTTCAAGCTTTCAAAGACAAATTGAGGAGCATTCCAACAGCAACAAATTTATTCTTATGTGTTAACAACTACTGATGTAATGTTCGATATTATTTATTAAAAGTATAAATACTTACGTTCAGGTGTACAACGCATCCAGCAAATTATGTATATTTTCACTCATAGAATGTAGAAATAACCAACTTCATTCAACTCGTGCTAGGCATGAACTGCGGGACAAGGAATGGTACTTGAATTGAAATATCCTTGGTATGCTAATTCTAATCAAGCTTGTCTCAACTCAATTGCAAACCAGTTGTGACACATGCTGCCTCTGTAGTAAACAATGTCAACCATACGTAGGAAATCGTACTCGTAACTTAAATTTATGTTCTTTGTGTATATGTTATTTTTTGTGAAAATATTCGTATTCGTTATGGGACTGGAAAAGGCATTCGCGAAAGTTCTACTAATCGAAATAATAATTTTATAGATTTGTCAATTTTCATATTATATATATTTGGAATATTTGTTTATACTCTCTCCCTTTTATGGGTTTGAGAGTCTTCATATGACACACCTCCTCTCATTTA
>WSXT02109215.1:0-11240 GCA_011762715.2 Neuroterus valhalla
TTTACTTTGCTTTACCTTTTTAGTTGTGAACAAATAATAAATAAACATTTGAGAGGATCATATCCAAATAGTACCATATTGTTTTAAGTAAATTATTTTTGTTCTTTTTCCAATGTTCAAAAAAAATTTATGAAAACAAAAAAGCTGAATTCATCCAGTGAAACTTGAGTTCCGAATTTTCTATACTGTAATTATGGATCTTCAACGCGAAAATTGAATATTTAAGGAAGTAGTTCAACTTTCAATCAAAGAGTTGAATTTTCGACCTAAAAATATAAATTTTTAATCAGAAATATAATGGTTGATATTTAAAAAAAAGAGTTATTTTAAATAAATATAATCTAATTTAACCAACAATTGATAAATCCAATCTAATTCAATCTATTTGAATTTCATTCCAATTGCATCCAGTGCAAAGTTAAACATTTCAGAAGAAATCACAACTTTCTAACACTTATCTAAGAGGAAATGGTTATAAAGAAGAATGAATTGTTTAAATATAAGTATGTTGGTGAACTCGCATTGATTATTACTTCACTAAGTGAAAAGTGGACAAAGAGCTCAAGAGTTTAGAAAAAACCGCAACTTTTTAGCACTAATCTAAGAGAAGATAGCAATAAACGATAATAATTTGTTGAAACAATTAGTTTTGTCCAATAAATCAGATATTAACTCACTTCACGTGGAAAGTGGGCAAAAAGTTAAAAATTTCAGAAGAAACCGCAAGTTTCTATCATTAAGCAAAGAAAATATTATTAGCAATGATGATAAATTGTGAATTAATTAACCGTGAATTAATTATTATTTCAATCTAATTTGAAAGTGATAAAAAATTTAAAATTTCAGGAAAGAACCGCAACTATGTAGTGTTAATCTAGAAGACGACAGTTTCTTAATTTTACGATTTGTTTAAACAATTATTTTTGCTAAATTAAATTAAATAATTACTTACTTCGAGTAAAAAGTGGCCAAAAAGTTGAAAATTTCAGAAAAACCTCAACTTTGTAGCATTATTCTAAGAAAATATTGCTATAACTAATAACAAATTGTTTAAACAATTATTTTCGTTAATTTCAATTGATTATTACCTTGTTTTAACTAAAACGTTGAGAATAAGTTGGGAAATTAAAAAAAAACCTCAACTTTCTAACCCTTTTCTCAAAGAAAGTTGATAAAAATAATAATAAATTCTCCAACAAATTTAAATAAACATCTAATTATCAGTATAAAGTAGTATTTCATGTATTTGAAACAATCTGCGTTGAAAAAAACCCGCAAAAAATCATAATTAGCGTCAAAAACTCGAAAAACCCTTTTTTTCACTTATGGGGATTTTTTGGGACCCTAAATAACCGACTTATAGGGATGATATTTGGAAAGTAATATTTTATTCGCATTTTATGACTAATTGTGAAGAGAAATGGTTAATTTCGAACTCGATTCACCTAATATTGAGAATTCTGAATAAAATTTACAAAAACGACTCTTTTTCTCATGGGAAATACGTGTTAAACTTCGTGGGGCTGGCGCCACCTCAAAATATAATTTTTTTCAGCAAAAAAAATGCATTTATTTTTTTGTGGATTCGAAAAAATTTCCGAGCGATTTGCATAAAAATTCGAAGAAAAAATTTTTTTTTTACCACCCCAGTGTGCAATACACGACTATTCTTCTTCAGTTTGATCTCAAGGGAGAGCATTCTGTATTCCTCATGGGTTTTGACCTGCTGTAGGGTTTCTTACCCTGAAAAGGGTGTTGAGTGAGCACCGAAACTTTGTAAAATACTTCAAATGTTATTATATTTTGCTTTGGAAATATTAAAAATAAAAAAAAGAGGAAAAGAAGGAAAAGAGAAAAGGGAGGAATTGTTTGCGAGGTTGCCCTCTCATTTATCTTTCCTCTTTTTTAATTTTTATGTTATTTTTCGAAATTGAGATAGAGACATTTGAGGGAGTCAGTCTTTGTTCATCAGATTCTTACTCTCTATTTTAATTTCTCAAGAATTCCAGATATTTACTATTACGAGGTACATACATAATTATAGTTCTTTAGGTGCATAGCTGTGGCCGCTGGGATGAAAGAGAAACGATCAGGAATGCGCGCATTTTTATACATTCCACTGATACTTCCAGTCGCCGTTCATTCAATATTAACCTATACCTTTCTCTTTCTCTCTAAGCGCAATTTACTCAGTGCCGATGAATCCTCTGCTGATAAAGGTTGCAGGCTTGAAAATCGCCATACAGAAAGGTAGACAGACGTATTCTCAGGAAATACTGACAATATGGTAGTCTGAAATAAGAAGAAATTATATATTTTTTCATAGTCTAGAAATATAGTTATACGTGCTACATACGGATTAGAAAACATGATCCAAATATCCAATCAGAGTATTAGTTTACACCGCATGTAAAGGAACGTGATTTCGAAAAACTAGTTTACAGGTACATATCTACTGGCATGTCCATTGAATACAAGGGGTTCAAAAGAGTTGGCCGTACTACTACAATTTTTTTTAATCATTAATAACTATTTGAAGTCAGTAGTTCCCGTCTGTTCAATTATAGGATATATGTTAATAATCAATGGTGAGCTCTTTCTTGGAGGAAGGAAGATTTTTTTAAATGGAACAATTCAAATTGTATTGTTCCAAATTAAAAATGGCAAATAGATAAATTTAAAGGATTTATGATTGTTTAACAAACGATTCCACTATTGGAACTTCCAATTTAAGATATTTCAATTTCAGAGCATTTGAAAACACGTTATTTCGAATGCTGCAATTTTATATCATTTCATTGTGAACACTTCATTTTCAATCGTCTATTCGAAATGAACAGTAGAATGTATTGCTCCAAGATAAATTATATCCTTGATATATCCTTGAAGATTCGATTTTCATAATGATTGAATTATCATTTTTTATATATGGATTGATCCTCATATGTCCTATGAGACATAAAATTGATAATTTATTCATAAATTTTTAACTTTTTGGGGCAAGTATTAACTCGTTCGAAGATGACTTTGTTCGCGAAAAATATTGAGAAACATTTAAAGAAGTAAGTTCTTCCATAAGAAGAAGAATTTTAAAAAACTAATACATGCATGATCATTGAAGATAATTGAAAGAAAGGACATTCATAAACATTTTGGTAAATAAAAATAAATAAATAAAAGTGAAGGCACTGAGAATCGATTTGGCCACATTCTGGTTATGAAGCCGAAGCGCTGCAATCTACGATTACGGATAATTGGAGATAAATTTCGTTTCCGACACAAGATAGAATGAAATATTGCCCAGCAAAAACTTTCCAGATAAACTCGAGGTTGTTATCGTATTATCTTATTTTGTCCGAGCCTGAAGAGTATAGTAAAAAATCGTTATATTCTGTCAAAAAAGAAATGGAAAGAAAATTTCTGTCAGGCCACTAGAAGAAACATTATTATCAATACACTTATTTAAAATTTGTTGTGTCGATAGCATAACCAATTAAATGAATCGGGGTATAGAAATCAAAAAATAAAAATTATAAAATAAAAATGTAATATTATAGAGTTCAACATAATATGGAAGCGCGAGATCTGGTAGACGCTTTCCCCAGGCGCGCTCAAACTTGCGAGAGAGAAAAAGTTTCTTTCCCTATCAGAACAACGAATAAAGAACTTTTTTTTTACACTAATGCAAAGGAAATTTTTTCCTTGGTTTGAACAACTTTTATTTGAATCAAATAAACTGTTGAATTAATTTTTTGAATCAAATAACCCACTTATTTCAAACTACCTGTAAAGATTTATAACAGAATGCGCAACGACTGTCCACTAACATGTTTCGGACGCCTTCAAACACGGATTCAATTTTTTTTCAATTTAGTTCGTATTTGGGCAGTTACAAGCAAGTTTTTTTTTCCACCGAAAATTTGAATTGAAAAAGAAAAATCTACCTACAATCGCCAGGGCCGAATTTACCTTGATTGCCGCCCTGAGCATCATGAAAAATACCGCCCTTTTTTCAGCATACACAAAATACCTTGTAATCGCAATTTACATGATCGACGAAGAAAATCATTGTATGTTGTAAGTAAAAATTTTGGTTGTTATTAAATTATTACAAAGTCACATTCCCATTTCTACAAAAAGTATAATTCATGAAGAATTGCAAAGAATTGAAGAATTGCAAATCCTCGTCTACCATTTTTTATATTGTGATTAGAAATTGATAAATTGAAATGCAGGAAGAGAATTTTCAGACGGGTACAATGATTTATAATTAGCCAAGAATTCTTTAATATTCAGAAATAATATAATTTCAAAATCAAAAAAATTGCCTTTAATTTTCAGCACTAAGCAACTTTTTTATTTTAGGTTTGAAAACTTGCCACCCCCTAAATTTTGCCGCCCTGGGCCTTGGCCCCGAGGGCCCTTAGAGTAAATCTAACACTGACAATCACGCATTTCCAACCCGAAGAAAACTATTTTTTCACATAGTGGTATAACTTAAAATAAAATCAACTGATTCGATTTCCAACAAAAAAAAAATGAATGAAAATGGTTGAATGCACAACCAAAAAATATTAAATTTCAACTATGAAGATTAACTTTTTCACTAAAAAAGATCAATCTTTAACCGAGAGAGAAATAGTTACATTATGAGTTGGAACAATTAATTATCGTCGAAAATCAAGAATTTTCGGTAAGAATGACCTCACATAACTTTGAACGGTTCGAACTTCCATGTTTTCTGAACAATATTAATGTTTACCGAAAAACATTCGATTCCGCAAAGAATTTCCCGAAGATCATCAAAAAATTGTTCAAATTTGCGTATTTTTAAAAAGACCTCACTTCTTTTTTGAATATCTAATTCCGGCAAAAAATTCTTAAGATAACCTACAATTGTGCAAATTTATAAATTTATTCAGAGTCGTTTTTATATTTGCAAATGTTTGAATTTGTAAATTCTGCAGAAAACTCAACTGTTTCTGTTAAAAATCATCCAATTTCGGTGAGAATTCCGTCTGATAACTTAAAATTGTCCGACTTCGTAAATCTTCTAAAAGATTTGATTCTTGCTATGAAAAAAATATCCAATTCCAGTGAGAGTTCTCTGGAATTACCTACAATTTTTCCAATTTGTAAATTTAAAAAAAATACCTATCTGATCTTGTTACTCGAAAAAGAAAATTTACTTTCTCAAAGTGGTTCAACTTGAAACCAAGTAAAACTTGAAAGTGTAATAGTTGATATTTCCACCAAAAAAATTCTCGATTTCAACCATGAGCATGGCCGAATTGACCATCATCAGTTCCCGTCCGATCACTGAAGTTAGGCAGCATTGGGCACGGTTAGTACTTGGATAGGTAACCGTTCGGGAATACTGCGTGCTGTCGGAATTTCACGGGAGACTAGTGTCCTCCCGTGTATCCAACTCAACCAATTATAACTCTTTGCGAGTTACGCTTACCGCGCAAGGGATTATGGCTTGATGGTACAAAAAAGAAATAATAAATAAATATATTGGCATAAACTCAAACACATTCAGTTTGAGCAAATCCTTTATTCGAATAAAACAAAGGTATACATTTTCTATTTATTGAAACTGAATAAGTCTTCTGTCGATTTAAACAAGATATTTTTGTCTTCTGATCATAAAATTTAAAAAAAAACCCTTGGTTTCAATCAAAAATTTTTTACATTCTCATCATTTATGTTTGAGAGAGTATTAGAATCGTCTGACATTTCAAATCTTAAATTTTCAACGGATCTCCACGTTTCATAGTTGTGGCATTTTCAAAATTCAAAAATATTAAAGCAAATGAGAATTTTTAGCCAAATAAAGCAAGATTGAAAAGAAAGTCAGAGAGAAAAAAATTTTCTTCTTGGGAGTCACACAATACAACTTTAACTTTAACTTTAACTTCAATACAACTTTTCGAATTTTCTCAAAAAATCGAAAATTCCAATTTTGATCGCACAAAAAATAATGAAAAATAATCCGCGAACTCGATAACTTTCGAAAGAGTGATCATATTCGATCGTGGCTTGGTAGCCATTTTGAGGGACCAAAAAGACAAGTCGAGTTCGTTAACCAGCTATTTTGGATCAAAAGTAGAAGAGGAGGAGAAATTTGACAATTTTTTTGGACCTTTTTTCCCAAGACTAAAAAATTGTAAGTATGGTTTCTTGTAGTATGTAAAAAATTGAACAATTTATCCGAATGATTTTTTTTATATAAATAAAATTGTCAGAGTTTTGACATTTTCAAATTCAAAAATATAAAAGAAAATGAGAATTTTTAGCCAAATAAAGCAAGATTGAAAAGAAAGTCAGAGAGAAAAAATTTTTCTTCTTGGGAGTCCTTCAATATCTTCCATGCAACTTTTCGAATTTTCTCAAAAAATCGAAAATTCCAATTTTGATAGCACAAAAAATAATGAAAAATAATCCGCGAACTCGATAACTTTCGAAAGAATGATGATATTCGATATTTCTTTGGCAACCATTTTTAGGGACCAAAAATACAAGTTATCTTCGTTAACAAGCTGTTTTGGATCGAAAATAAAATAGGGGGAGCATTTTGAAAATTTTTATGGACATCATTTTTCCAAGACCTAAAAAATGGTAAGTATGGCTTCTTATAGTACGTAAAAAGTTGAACAATTTATCCGAATGATTTTTTTTGATATAAACAAAACTGTCAGAGTTGTGGCATTTTCAAAATTCAGAAATATGCATGGAAATGAGAATTTTAAGCCAAACAACGCAAGATATGAAAAAAAATTGAAGAAAAAAATGTTTCTTTTTTGGAGTCCTACAAGATCATTAATACACTTTTTGAATTCTCTCGAAAATTCCAATGAAAAAATGAAAAATTCAAACTTTTACTGTACAGCACATAATGGGAAATCCAAAATTTTATTTCATTCTCATCATTCATGATTGAGCGAGTATTAGCATCACCCGAAATTCTACATCTTTAATTTTCAACAGATCTCTATGTTTAAAGACCCCCTGAAGCCGAAAATCGTATGTTTTGGCGATGGTGTCTGTATGTTCGTCCGTCTGTAAACATGATAACTGACCAAAAAATGAACGTATCAAATCGGTCTTTGACACACTTGTTTTTTGTATAATAAACAGCGCGTTCGATTTCTCTTGCTGAGGTTTCTTAGATAATAAACGTACATCTAAAAACTTCCGTCAAAAGTCCAGCATGAAGCGCGAGTGCTACGATGAGAGAGCTTTGAGAAATGTAATCTTCATCTATAACTAATCGCGTTAAAATTAAGAATATGGGGTTGCATTGGTTAACTGGGATCTAAAAGATATTGATTTGTTCAATTCATTTTCAAATCTGCATAATTATTGAAATGAACAATAGCAAAAGCATTCCGAATGCGAGACACAAATACGACTGCGAATGTAGGTGCATATTTTAGACACTCCTGATGAGTCCTCTGGAAAATAGAATGTTACCAAAAGTTACAAGCTTAAGCAGTTTTATAACACACTAAAATTTGTATGGCTTTATTTATAGATAGTTAATAATGTCCACAAATCAAGGTGAAAGGCGAGGTTACTGAATAAAGAAGCGTTATTGACACTTTCTGAAAACCCTTTAAAAAACGATCTGGAATTTTATGCGAGAGCTCAAATAGAAGCTCTAACCTTCTTCTTTGAACAAAGGGCTTTACCATTAAACCGCTGGTAATTTTTTTCAAGTCGCGTGCCGTTGCCTGTGTTTTTTGCTTCTAGCAAACAGCACGGGCTATGGTTAGAGACAAAAAAAAATTTATTCCCAAAACCAGTGGCTCCATGGTAATGTCCTTTGGTTTCTGGTCTGATGGTTATGGTTATAAGGTTGGGTCGCGGGTTGGGTAGATCTTCTGAGTGGATCGTACCCTCGGCGAGTGCGATTTTTCAAAGCGTTCATGCGTGCGATTATACATATATATGAATGAGTAACCGTGTGGTAATGAACCTAAAAATATAGATTATATGATAATCAGTCGAATTTTTTTTTTTAGACCGCTCATTGGATTATAATCCAATTATATGATAATTATCATATACTGTCACTAAGAATTCCATTCTCTGAGTTTCGAATTTTTAGTGACTGTCGAGGCTTTAGAGATTCATTCGTGAAAGAATATACTGTGTATTCTAAATTTTCAGTAATGCACTTCCGGACATGCTTTCTGTTGAAAAGTAGCATGCTTCTCAGTCACTGAGTTTTCAGGCAAATTTTTTTTTTCAAAGACGAAATTGGGAGGTTAAATGCTATATGAGGATAATTACAGGAATATTTATTTCAATATACTTCAGTTTGGCACATGGCTCTAGGTTTTTTCATTTCTACCTGAGTATACATGAATATCAACACACCTGCAGAAACGGAAGATTTTATTATTTCCATACATTTGCATGCATATACAATCGGAGCACGTGCCAAACGGACGGTTTGTATCTGTATTTTGCACAAATGTAAACTTTTTTTCTGAAGGATGGACCTTTTCTGAATCTTAAAACTAATTATTGGAAAGAAGGTCGACAAGGACAAGTTAGAAGAATCTCTAGTTGGCAAAGCTGCATATTTGCCCTTCTAATTTGCCCTGAAATTTTATTTAGTGAAGAATTGTTTGTTTTGTTGTAAATTCGTATTTTTTGTGATAACACTTAGAAGTCTTTCTTTTAATTCAAGTTTTTCTCCGATGAAGCTGAATTATTTTGTTGGAAAATGATTGATTGGAAATAAAGAGTCTTTTTCAGCGTTTCGCAGGACCGAGCTTGCTCTTTACCTTCTTAAAGGCAAAACTGCAGGAGACTGGTGCCCACCTCAGAGTGTATCTTAACCAATAATAACTCGTTTTGTTCCAGGACTTGGCTTAATGGTATAATAATAATAATAATAATAATAATAAATAACTCATACTTTATTCGTATTTCACTTGTATTCACTTGTATATCTCGAATCAATTTGAGTTTTATTAGTCATTTCTTGGAATATAATAAGAATTCAAATTGAATTTTCATCTCATTTGAATTTGAGTTATATTCTTTCTTGATAGAATTTCTATTGTATTTGTATTGTATCTGCATTTTATCTAGTTATAACTCAAACTTTATTCGTATCTCATTTGTATTCAACTTGGACTTTGTTCGGATTTTAGTTGGATTTTATTTAGATTTCATTCGGATTCCATTCCAATTTCATTTGAATATTTAAATAAATATATATTTATCACAACGGTTTTCTAGCTTATTTTCGAAGAACTGTACAGGATTTTCAATAAATATTTTATACAGATTTTTTTTCAGATTTAAGTTAGTTTCACATCAGATTTTAGTTGGATTTTTTTTCGAATTTATTATAAATTTTATTAGGAATTTCATGGAATATAATTGGAATTCAAATTAAATTTTCAGCTTATTTGGATTTAAGTTATATTCTTATTCAATTAAATTTCCATTGTATTTGAGGGAGGGGGAGGGGGGCGGACCCCGCTAGGTCAGAAAAAAGGCGGGCACATTCTCATGGCGCGCTTCGCTCGCAAGTTTGAGCGCGCTCAGGGTGCAAGGCATCCGGATCTCGCGCTTCGCGCTCGGATACTTCCACCCTTGATTCAATTTGGCTAGCAAATTGCATTTTTCTTTGTTTAAAAAGCGTTATTACGATTAAAACAGAAAATATACGTCTTATTGAAAAAGAACTCATATAAAATTTATTGTAGACCTTTTTGAGATTAACAATTTTTCCATTTAATATTTCTTCTTGTCTCTTATGATTGCGTGGCTGGGAAATGATATTTTCTTATTTTTATAAATGCGTTATCGTGAGTAAAACGAAAACTATACGTCTCATAAAAAAATGATCAACAGTAAATTTGTAGATTTTTTTAAGATGAACAATTTTGATTCTTTTCGTTCTTTTCGTATCTCACATAGTTTTGCTGAAAAATGAAATTTTTTATTTTTAGTAATATTTTTCACGATTTGAACAAAAATCATGCATCTGATGGAAAAAGTGGTTTCAATAAAATTTTTAGACCTTTTTGAAATGAATCATTTTGGTCCTTAACAGATTAAGGGGGTCTCAAAACGTGGAGATTTCATCAAATCCGCGAAAGTCATTTTTCGCATAAAACCAACACCTTCTCATCCAGAATGAGAATGTAATAAATTAATTTGCATGGATACAAAGCAGATAAATTTAAATGAAAGAAAATACAAAAAAGACCAAATAATTATTATACCATACTCGATTCTGCCCCACAATATTCCTTGAAATTGAAACCATTACTTATTAATATTTATTAATGAATCTATTCATCAATTATAACACTTCAATATTTGAATCATGTTTTGCCCATCTTATGCCGTTTACGAGATAGATTATATTCATTTCAATTTCAAATATTTAGGAAGAAATATTGTAGATAGCTGAAAACATTGAAACTTGCATATTCTGAATATCAAAATTTTGCAACGATAATTCAAGAATAAAAAAAATCATTTAAAATTTGTAATCCTCTGCTCTAAATTCGACCCTCGGGTCTATACCAGCTCGAACTGACGTTGCCCTCGAGTATGGTAAAAATGATATGCCGACTGCTTGGCACTCCTTGTCCTACTTTTTAGGGTATTATTGTATGCTTTTTTTTGCAGACGCGAAACTAGATTACCATACTTGTTTTCAACGATTATACTACATTATTTATGGATAAATCTGCCATGAAAGTTGCGTAAGGATTTTCTTATTTGTCACATGTCCCGTGAAACGGTCAAATCAATATAATATACGGTAAAAGTACCTTTAATATTTTTTTCTGTATGCAGTTGTCAACTGACGTCAATATTTATATTGATTCTATTTCATTTTGCTAGAAAAAATATGCTAACGACTGAATGTGATAGTAAATATATGTTATATAACATAATAATAGGTAAGGGATAGTCATGGATAAAAAAGTAAAAAACTAGGGCTAAAAAAGGATTGACATGATGAAGAGGGACAAATGTAAATAAAACAATATAGATATTGATGGACGTATGAGCGATTATACAGAAAGAACCAAAGTTTAGAAGTGATTCAGGTAAAAATCCTGGTGTAAACTCGGAATTCAAGAAAATGAAGATCCATTTTTCCGATTATTTATTATTCCTACCGCCCAAAATTCCGATGTCGCGGTTTTCCGCATCCATTTTTCCGAATGCTTTTTTTCCGCTTCCGTTTTTCCGCT
>WSXT02109226.1:0-11240 GCA_011762715.2 Neuroterus valhalla
TCGAATCCCTCCCTCCCCCTAAAGAAACCACGTGGTTTATGGAAGGCCCCTCATGAATGGCCCTATACCCCAAAAAGGACTTGACTCAATGGTATAATAATAATAATTATAATAATAATAATGATAATAATAATAATAATGATAATAACATATTATGTACCTTGTCGAATGATAGTTTCCTTTGGGGAAAATAAAACAGGAAACATGGCGTCGAAAATATCCGAACGTTCCTTTTCGTCGAGATGAGCGAATAGGACATTTTTGCCGATTGCCTTGCTCAAAGCATTCATGGTTTTATAGTCCTTAGGCACAACTTTTTTGACATAACTCGTGGCATCCTCCTCAGAAACAGGTTCGGCAGAAATTCCACCTCTTCGTCTGGGAACCTGTGGACCTTGTTGCCCCGCTGGCATGTCCTCCGTGTCTTCCGGGCTTGTGGCAATTTGTTGTTTTGCATCGTGTGCTTGTTCCTGAAAAACAAAAGATATTTAATTAGGAGCATAAAATTACAAGAAAGTTTTCCGAATTTTCAGTGACGCACAGTCGAAGAAAAAAAACGTCAATGGAAAAATTGATTTTCGGTAGTTAAATTATGATCCGATTAAAATTTTTTTTTTTTGAAAGCTAATAAAATTATGCATCGAAATGTCACAGCCGATTTTTGTATTCTTGTTATTTTTTCTCTGAATTCATATTAAAAAATTAAAATTTGTACACATTTCCAATTCATAATTCTGTCGAGCCAATTCCGCCATCTTTACGTAATGTTATCCGCCAGCAAAAATTTGTAAATAAACTGTTCGGTTTTGTAATTTTCAATCATACTACTTTTTTCAAAAGGGGAATATCTACGAAACATCGGATATATTTATTTCTTAAATTTATTGGAAGCAAAATCAAAGTATTCAGTTTTGAGGTTAGACTTCGCTGTACGTCAAAAACCATGACACCCACAGTCGATCATTTCTTTTTGTTCCTATTTTCTTAATTAAACTGGAAGGGATCGTATCCAGGCATACTTAAACTCCTCAAATTTATTCCTTTTAGCCAAAAACCTATATGAATAATTTAATGGATTATTTTATGAAACCTATACATGTATTTCGAACCTTTATAATGGCATCTGACGTCACACCACGTATCTCGCAGTATGAGTGCGCCAGTAATTTTTTTGGTTTAAAAAATCGACATTTGTGGTCGATATTTTATCACTTCTAATGAATTATTATAAATCATTACCTACATGAACAAAACAAAATTCCAATTTCACATTTAGGTTCTTAAGGAGTCAAAGTTTATAAAAAACTTGACTATGAGCCGAAAAGGAATATTTGTGGATGACCCTACTTTCAATAACAATACCCATAAAACTTGAAGCAAGTATCCGAAAAAGATGTCCAATGGCAATGCAGAAGCAAACATTTTTGTAAATTTGTTATAAGTAAACGAGTGAATGAAAATTATTTCGTGGGGATTGACATTGATTCGTCCCTTGATTCGCATTAAATTTGAACAATTTATGGACGAAAATAAATTTTTAGTCAAATCAATGAAAGTAAATAAATAATTTGTTATATTAGAAGCAATTTTTCCAATCAGTTATCCATATCAGGTACCTTAATAAATTAACAAATACACTATTTGGCTATTATTGTAGAAGAAAACTTGAATTTTTCCATGTAATTAACTGTGAATAGCTCACTTCTGAGGATATTCCAATGAAAGTAAACAATTTTATGCCAAAATTTTTATGTTTGTTTTATTTATTGAAGCGTCATTTTTCCGGAGTTGAATAAAACAAAAAGTCTCTTGTCGATATTAATATTCCTTTAATTATATTGACCTGAAAACTCAGTATTGTATTGCATTAGCTCTATAAACAGTCAAAATTTCGTAGTATCATTAGAAACAATACAAAGATGCCATTGTTTTGAAAATGTTGGGAATGTTCAGCCTGAAGCGTCTGTAGGGTCTACGACTTCAACTGCGCCATGACCTACACGCGGCGCTTGGCTGCTTCCACACTCAAACGCTCAAACTAGATTCACAAAAGACACAAAAGAGTGAGTGGTCACAACTCGAATCCCTCTTCCCAGGCTCTCTCTAAGAAAACACGTTTTAACGACTGAGGAAAAGAGACTGGAAAAGAGGTTCGAGATGTGATCACACTTTTTCGAAAATTCAACCTCTAAAAAATGAAACTTTATTTAATAACACACACATATATGTATATAGACAATAATCTTCTCACTTCTACCGACTGATTCTTGTTTTTAATTATCAATTGAAGTTATTAAGAATAAAATTGCAGCTATAACCAAATTTTGAACAATGAAAATAAATTTTTTACCGAGGAGATCAATGTTCCAACAAAAGACGAGTTTTGAACAAGATTGTTGAATTTTTAAGCGAAAAAAAAAACAAATCATCTACAAAACAGTTGAATTTTCGACTCAAGAATATGTTTTTCTGAAAAAACAGATTAGTTTTCATACCAGGTGGTTGGATTTTAAAATAAATTGTAGGTTTTCGAATAAATAGTTAAATTATCCACTAAAATAGTTTATTGTTTCACCAACAATAAAAATTCTCAATAAAAAGTGAATTTACGACCAAAAAGTGGAATTCCCAAGTAAAATTATGAATCTTAAACAAAAAAATTAATTAACTGAATATCCTTCTCAAATCGCTAAATTTTGAATACAGAAAGAAATAATTTCAACCGAAGGGCCGAAAGGCCGAAGTATAAACGGGCGGGCGGTTAGCGCTCGGGTAGGTGACTGTTAGGAATTCTCGCTTAGTTGTGTTTTCACCATGTTTAATTATTGTCGAGCGGGAGATTTGACGCCGAGGATCGGTGTAGGCATTCGATGCTATTGAATGTCTACATCTAAACTCGTCTGTCGATAATCGACTGCATTCAGGAGTTTTGGTTTCCTGCAGTTTTCCTCTCCTCTGACCAAAAGTTCAGGCGAATGCGAGCGTTTTAAATTAAAAATCTGGCTGCATGCGGCAGTGGTTTCAGAGATTCAATCAGAGATCAATCAGAGATTCAATTCAAGAGGGGTTCAATGTCTGGCGATTTCCCGCGGGGGGAAGGGGGAAAAAAGATATGTGAAAACCGAAAAAGGGTATACATGGAGTGAAAAATCTAATCTAATATAAACTAAAAAAACAAATTTTCAGTCAAATTAGTTTTTTAGTCGAAAGGGGGGAAAATTAATCAAATTGTTTTTTTATGCTAAAACAACTGGTTCTCGACAAAACAATTGAATTTTCATCAAAAGAGTTGCATTCTTCACCAATGACAGATTGAGTTTCTAACAAAAAGGATAAACTTCAAGAACTAGATTAATTTTCAAGAAAGTAGATGGATTTTTAATAACATGAACGAATCGTCAATAAAGAAATGCACCTAATTGTTGGTACCTCAACTAAACGAGACGATTTTTCAACAAAACGGTTGATTCTTTAACTAGATCAAATAATTTGTAACCAACCATTAAGATTTTTAACTAAGGACAAGAAAATTTTTCACCAAGAGCGATTAATTGATAATGCAAAAAAATAACGGGTTTTCTAAATAAGGAAAGAATCCAGTGTGTCCAAGGAAATAAAAAGGTTTTGCAAATAGGTTAAACCAGTACGAGGTGGATACCAGTGCAAAATAAATAATGGCAAAAGTGATTGTTTTTTTTTTTTTTTAAATTCAGTGGGATTTTTTTATAAGTAGCAATGTTAAATCCGACTGTTCTGATTAGTCTTTTTACTAACATTTTGTTTAAGAAGTAATCTTTGTTGGTTGAAAATTCATCCTCTATGGTTAAAAGCTAATTCTTTCCAGTTTTTTTCTGGTTAAAAAGTTATATTTTATGGTTATTTTTCCTTAATTAAATAGTCAAATATCATATTTTTGGTGCAGAATTCATCTCTTCTGGTTCAAAATTCTGCTTAGTTGAAAATTCAATTTTTTTTTCTTTAGAAAAACTTTTTTTTTTGTTAAAAATGTGAACTTTCTGGTATATAATTCAACTGTTTTAATAGAAATTCGTCTTTTTGGATATAAAGAAAAGTCACCTTTTTTTGTTGAAATTTCATCTTTTATGGTTAAAAATTTAATTATCTTCGTTTGAGGAGTCTATAATTATATTTTGCTTCCAGAATGAATATTTTTGGAGTTAAAATCTGTTATCTTGTCGGAAATTTTATAATTTTGTTGATATTTCATCTAGTTTGTTTAGAAATCCGTCCTCTCAGTTCAAGAGTTCATATTTTGGAAGAAAAATAATCTTTTTTTGGATAAAATACGATTTTTATAGTTCTTTCTAATTGAAAAGTCACTTTTTCACGATTGGAAGTTCATTTCTTATGACTGAAAGTTAATTTTTTTTATCAAAGTCCGCTGACATATTTTTGGTTCAAAACTGATTTTTTGAGGGGATGAAATGATAATGTTTGTTTCAAAATTTCGTTGCTGTTGTTCGACATTTTGTTTAAAGTTAATTCTCAACTGAAAAATATGTGATTATATTCTTGGTCCCGAATTTATTGATCTCGTTTATTTACGAATTCTATTATTTAATTGAAAATTTATTTATTATTCGAAAAATCAGCTCTTTCCGGTTTTCAATTCGTGTTTTATGATTGAAACCTAATTCTTTCTAATTAAATAGTCTAATATATATATTTTTTTCTAATTTCTCTCTCTTGGTTCAAAATTGGGCTGTTTGATAGAAAATTCAATAATTTTGTTGGAAAATCATCTTTTATGGTTGAGAATTAATGCTTTCCATTTAAAAAGTCAACTATTACATTTTGGGGTAAAAACTCTCCTATTTGGCGGAAAATGTAATTATTTTGTTGACATTTCAACTAATTTGGTAAAAAATAATCTAATATAATGTATATTTAACTGTCTTCTTGAAAATTCGTATCTTTGGAAAAAAATCCGCGGTCTTTGTTGAAAATTTAACTCTGTTCTGAAATATTCGTCTTTCGGGATCAGAATTTATCTATAATTATAGGTATTAAAAATAAATCCCGAATACGCTTTGCTTCAAAAGACGACAAAAACAGGAATATTTGATCTATTTACAGAAAAGGTCATAAAAGTTATTTCTAAACTCAAACAGTTATGTACCTCTAAGAAAAACTCGAGTCTGAGTAATTAGCCAATTTTTGCTTGTGTTCGTGTTCAAGTATGTAACGTGGAGAGAAATTTTTTCTCATCAGAGCCTAATGACACATGACAGAACTCTTAAAATAATGATCTTACAGCGACCTTAAAAAAATACGAGGGTAAAAATGAAGATTTATTTTTTAAAATTTATAATTAGATTACTTTATCATATTAATAGATTGACAAAATAGATAAATGTCCTCTTCTCAGACAAGGTCAAACAAAATCTCGAACAAAATCTCTCAAAGCCTTCAAGCTTGCAAATTAAAATTTGAAGGATTTGCGACTTATCTTCCGAGTTTCAAGTATAATGAGTTTTTGTTACAGATATTAGAAAAAAAACGAGATAAAACCAAATTCTTGAAGTTTAAAACCATAAAATTTTAAGAATATTTACTCTTCATAATTTTTAAATATTTATTCAAATTCAGTCATATTATTAGGCCATAATTCTTTGCCAACATGCCAACAGCACGCGTTATTCCCGGATGGTTACCCATCCACGTACTAACCGCCAAAAATTGGGATCTTTCATGATTAAAAATTAACTTTCTTGTTAGAAAATCATCTGTTGAGGATTTTGGGCTATTTTGATGGATACTAGCATTTTGTGGTTGAATTAAACTGATTGAAAATTCGTCTTTTGTTATACTACTATACTCAAGCCAATTTAAGCATTATATTTTTGATTGAAGAGTTCATAGTTTTTAGTTGAAAAAATCAGCTATTTATTAGAAGTGCAACCATTCTTATGGGAGTTTACTTATACTGTTGAAAATTAATCTTTTTTGTGGAAGTCATCCTCTTTTGCGTTATAAATTTGCCTAGCTTGAAGATTCCACTATTTGTTGAAAATTCAATTGTTTTTTGCATAAAATCTAATTGTCTTGTTCGAGATTCTACTACTTGTGTGGAGTCTCTTTCAATTAAAAATCCACATAGATAACTCCCATTGCTCGATAGACAAAAACCTTATCTGCTTGATAATTTAATTGATTGGTTGAATTTAACTGTTTTTTTATTTAAAATACAAATATTTTCGGCTGGAGTATCAACTATTACTTATTACTTTCATTGGCTTGAATATTTAGGAATTTAGTTCGAAATAAATTTTTCTTCAAGAATTGAATATTTGATCAAAAATTCAACTTCTATTTGAAAACTAACAAATTATGTAGAAAATTAATGTTTTCCTTGAGGAATCATATTTTTTATGAAAAACTTCTTATTTATTAGAACATTATTCTCCTGGGTAGAAAATTCATCAATTTTAGCAAAATATGATCTCACTTGTTGAATACTCATTCATTTTGTTGGTTGAAAAATCTTTATTTCATTTTGCTACAAAAAGCATTTTGTGGACAACTTATATATTTTCTTTCAAATTCATTGATTTGGGAAGAACATTCATCTTCTAGATGTAAAATTCAAGTTGGTTGAAAATATTACAGTTTGGTTAGAAAATCGCATATCTTATGAAAGAATTCATCCAATTAGTTTGGGATTCAACTATTCTGTAAAAAAAATCGTCTTTGTCGGCCGAATATTTTTTTCAGCAAATCATCTGTTCAGTTGATTGATATTGGAGACTTCAATTTTAGGTTGAATTGAACTGGAGAAAAATTCTCAAATAAAAACTAGGTGCATTTCGTACAAAATAATTCAACTTCATTGGAAAAAAAAACCCCAAAAAACTTGAATTTTAAAGAAAAACTTCTAAGTGTAACTACAAAACATACGAATTTCCAACAAAACAAACAATTTTTTTACTAAATAAAATTTCAGGGCAAGTTAGAAGGGCAAATATAAGTATTCTCTCTAACATTAGGAAAAGAGCAAGAATAATTATTTGGGAAATTGAGGTTTCATTATTATATGGTCATGACCGAAAAGTCAACAAAACAACTTTCTAGCTTCACTCTTGGAGAAGAGAGTTAAAAAGAGTAATATATTGTTTAAACATCAGGCAAATTCATTAACGTGTTTATCAACTTAGCATGTTACCAGACTATATGAAAAGTCGGCAAAAATGATAAGAGTTTTAAAAAAAACACAACTTTTAAGCACTTATCGAAGAGAAAATAGTTACAAACAATAATCTGTTTAAAAATCATGTTGGCTGGTTTGCTCAAGATCATTATCAAATCACGCCAATTTGAAAATAGACAAATAGTTGAAAATTTTATTTAAAAACCGAAACTTTCTATTAGCGAGCGAATAGAATGTTATTAACAATGATAATAAATTATTCAAACAGATATTATTGTTAAATAGAGTTCATTATTACTTGACTCCAGGAGACAATAAAATTATTAAATTTTCCACAAAATGGTAGGATTTGTTACCAAAAAAAAAAACAATTTTGAACTTTATATATAAAAGCCGACTCCTTAAAGAAACAGAATTAAGTTAGAAACAAAAAAGATGTATTTTCGAGAAAATGAATACATTTTTTAACGAACAGTTAAACAACAGAGTTTTTAAACAATAGAGACGAAGATGAACAGAAGATGAATGTGAGGGGAATAAAATCTTTTGAATTGACCTACAGTTTGAAGTGGAATCCGAACCATCCTATGTTGATTAATTTTCAATCCAAATAGATGAATTTTATGTTCAGAAAGACTTATGTTCAATATAACAGTTCAATTCACAGCCAAAAGTGATAACATTTTAAAAAAGAAAGATGCCTTTCCACCACGATAGATGGATGTTCAAATAAAAAAGAATAATTTTTAACCAAAAGATGACTTCATAACAAAATGATCAAGTTTTCAACCCAATGGTAGAATTTTTAACCGCGAAAGAAATTACTTTCCTACCACAAGATGAAATATTATTCTAGAAGGACACAGTAATCATCCAATAATATACGAATGCTTGATAACCCAAAATTGAATTTTTATCAGAAGAGTTAACTGGTCAACAAGAAACATGAATGTACTCACATAATAGTACAATTTTTAATCGAAGGAAATAAATCCTGGATTTGAAATATGATAAAAGACGCTCTCATATTGAAAAGAATTAACTTTCAACACAGAGGATAAACTTTCAATTTTGAAAAACGATTTTTTTCTAAAATATGAACTTTTTCAAAAAGACGGATTTTATAATAAAAAGAAGAATGTTCAATTAAACAGTTCAATTTTCAAACATGAAGATGATTTTAACAGAATATTGAAATTTTCAACCAAAAAGTGGAATTTTCTTCGAAAACGATAAATTCTGGACCAAAATTATGATAGTAGAGATATTTTTATTCAAAAACAATCGATTTTGACGATGAAAGATGAATTTTTTGCTAAAAAAGGCTTATTTTTCCCTTTGAAGATGAATATTTAGCAGAACCGTTGTATTTTTAACCAGAAAATAATCAAATTTCAACCATCGAAGATGTATCTTCAACTTAACAATTACAAAATTACAAAATTACTTTTCGAGCAAAAGATGAATTTTCAATCCAAAAGGACGGACTTTTTATCCAATGAAACAGTTTAATTTTCAATGAAAAGAGACAAATTCTGGATTAAAAATATGATAGTAGATTTTCAAATCAAAAAGAATAAAGTTTCAACCAAGGAAGATCCCTTTTCAACCAGACGAGATGACTTTTCCAGCAAAAGATGAATTTTCAATCCAGAGGAAGAATTTCAAATTCAGAAAGACGAATTTTAAAAAGAACAGTTCAATTTTCAAATGAAAAAGATAACATTCTAAAAAAATGTATTTTTTTTAACATTCCAATTGAATTTTCAACAAAACATTAGAATTTTTAACCAAAAGAGATGAATTCTGGACAAAGAACATGAAAAAGACTTTTTGATGGAAAAGTATTAACTTTCAACAATATAATACAAGTTGCATTTTGTACTAAAAAACATTAATTTTCTAATAAGAGGTAAGTTCAATGAAACAGTTGAATTCTCAGGGAATGAGGCTAACCAAAAAAGATAATTTTTTGAAAAAAAAATTAAATTTCCAATCAAACGGTATAGAATTCCCTAGTAAAAGAGATCAATTTTGGATTAAAAATATGACATTAATCTTTTCAATTTGAAAGAACCATTTTTAAACCAGAAGAAATGGATTTTGAATCATAACAGCTAACTTTTCAACAGAATGATTGAATTTTCAATCAAACAGTAGAATTCTTAACCAAAAGAGATGAATTCTGGCCAAAAAACATGAAAAGTAGACTTTTTGATTGGAAAGTATTAACACTCAACAATATAATACAAGATGAATTTTTTACCAAAAAACATTAATTTTCTAATAAGAGGTAAGTTAAACGAAACATATGAATTTTTAGTGAAGAAGGCTAATGACTTTTTAAAAAAATAATTAAATTTCCAACCAAACGGTATAGAATTTATCCGTGAAAGAGATCAATTTTGGATAAAAAATATGATATTAGACTTTTTTATTTGAAGAACCGTTTTCAAACCATAATAAACTGATTTTGAAAAAAAAAAAGAAAAAACTTTTCAAGAAATTAATTGAGTCTTCAATCAAACACTAGAATTTCTAATCAAAAGGGATAAACTTTGGATCCAAAATATGATAGTAGACTTTTGAATTGAAGGGAATTGAGTTTCAACCATAAAAGATAAATTTTAACAACAAAAAATGAATTTTCTAGCAAAACATGAATTTTCAATCTCAAAGGAAAATTTCATATCTAAGAAGAAGAATATCCAAGTAAACAGTTTAATTTTTAATCAAGGAAGTTAAATTTTGAATCAAAATAGATGACATTTGAGCAATATAATAAATTTTCAAAAAAAAAACCAAACCAAAAATGAGACATTAGACTTTTTGATTCGGAAGAAATAACTTTCGAACATAAAATATGAATTTCAAACATAATGAGTTGACTTTTCAACAGAATAATTGAATTTTAAACCAAACAGTAGAATTTGCAACCGAAAGAGATGAATTCTGAACCAGAAATATAACAGTAGATTTTTCAAACAAAAAGAACAAATTTTTAATCATTTTGAAAGGAGTTATTAGTTGAATTTTCAATAAAAAAAGAAACATTCTTGTAATGTTCCTCAAGTTCCGTTATAAATCCAGTAAGGGAATTCTCCCACGTCCCTCAAAATTCGAACCACTATCGCTCACTAACTTGATACTGCGCACAATCTGTGAGTAATTCGAGAAAAAACAATGGTCCAACGACAAATAATAGCATAAAAGCTGCAAAAGGATACAAATCGAGTAACGAAATTTGAAATCTAATTTATCAGCACTTTTTTTTTGATTGATCGTACTCTGTGTTCTCCAACCATTATTGTTCAGGTAGCCGCAGGACGTTTATTATACGCGAGGGACCGACTCACGGAGTATGGCTTGATCATAAGGGATGTTTCTCGCGCAGATTCCCCGCTTCTGACGTCATCATTATACACACATACATTTCTATACATGTATATCCACTATATTTTTGTGTAACTATATATATTCAGAAAGTGATGCATACATGTGGTACTATTGGATAGCCACGAGGATTATATAAAGAAATTTGAGTGCGAACTTTCTCTGGATCAAGTGGAGGGTTGTGAGTTGCTCCACTTTCTTTTATCTTTTTTACTTTCTCTGTTGCTCCGTATTACCCTCTTTTATAGAACTTCCCATTCTCCGATAAAACTAAGTCTTTTTATTGTTTTGAGCAAGCATTTTCAAACGCAATTGTCACAACTTCCGTTTATATTTAGGGGTTCACCCACGAATTATACGTGAGACAATTTGGGGGAGGGACAGGTCTCATGTACACGGATGAAACTGAATATTAAGGAATAGATATTATTTTGTTTTATTGTTATACCTTCAGGCCAAATTTCTTTCAGAGGAAGCTTAAATCGTTTACACTTTATTATCGTAAACTAATTATTATTGGTTAAGTTGCACACTGAGGAGGGCACAAGTCTCCTGCAGGAATCTGTTAGAAATTTCTACATAACTTACCAAACAATAATTAGTCCAGTTATTATTATTTATCAGCATTTGGAACTCGAAAGTTCATTGCCTCATCTACCCGAGACCGCCACGCGTCCCT
>WSXT02109237.1:0-11239 GCA_011762715.2 Neuroterus valhalla
TTCGAAACTAACAGTGCCTAACCAAAGGCTTCGAAGAAGCTCTAGTATTGTCTGTACTGGTCAGTGACCTTATTTTTTATTGGACAGTAAAATTTAACTTTGAAAACGAAGAGATTCAACTTTTGACGCAACGTTATGTTAATTCAACGCTTGGACTAATATTTCATTCCAGCTTGGAATTAAACACTGTTCATTCCAAGCCTTGGAATGAAAATCTCACCGCCCAAGCTGATTCATTCTAAGGGGATGAAAGTTCATTCTCTCAGAATGAAACTGACAGTTTAGTCGTTGCTTGGAATGAAAGTTCATTCCAAGGAATTTAGAGTGTATAGATTCAACAAACTTATTAACACCCATGAAAGGAACAGGTGAAAATGTAGATTCCGTTTCAAATGCATTTTCTGATGTGATAGGAGAAAGTAAAAAGGAATAGGGTGAGGATATATTTAAAACAGATTGGTAATAGGTATTAAAATCTTCTACAGACATATGCAATGGACTTTCATTCTTTTTAGGGTCAATAAGGCCCAATATACGGAATGTACTCCAAAGGCGAGAAGAGTCATTGATGTTCAATACAGATTGTCCGTAATAAAAGCAATCCTATTGGATAATAAGTTACTCTGAACCAGGTTTCTCAAGGCGCGAAACTTAGACATGAGATAATCAGAAGCATTAACTATAGCCACTTTATAAAGTCTATCCCTCTCTCTCATCATAGGCCTTAATTCTGAGTGATTCACGGCACAGGTAATCTTTTGTTTTGGTACTGTACCAATGGTACCCACGAAGCGTAGAGAATTTTTCATTAGCATCAGTATTTATTCCATTGAAAATAGAAATACTATCCCCAACATAAACAATCAAAGATGATTCAAGCCAATCGCAAGACTCCAAAAATCTCAAGAAAGTTCGGCATTCATGTCACGAAAATCATGAAAAGATAGGGATCTGTTCTCTTGTTTAGGAAGCAGGCAACGGAACTTGACATGAATGAGGTCATGTTGAGATGAAAATGGTACCTCTTGTTGTTTATATTCTACTGTCTTATCTTCATCAATAACCGCGAAAATGCCTAACCAAGTGTAAGAAGAGGCAGTGTGATGTGTAGGATAATACGGTACAATATAAAGATTCTTTGAAAAGAAAAATCGTTTCATATTATTAGCATAGTGAGTATCTCTATAAAGATTAGAATTCAAATCCCCAAGAACAGTAACATTCGTGTACAGAGGGTAGTAGAGAATATGCCGTTTCGAAATCAGTGATGTGGCCAGTATTTGGTGGACGATAGACTATCGAAAGCATCATATTAGGGGCAGTGGGTACTTTAATTTCGACTATGAGAAATTCGGTTGAAGGCACCAAGGAAGGATGAATATTATCTAGAGGAAAGCTGAAGATGAACCGATTGTTGTGATCGAATGTCACTAAACTATGGAATTCTTTTTCAACTATACAATTTTATTCTCGAATTCTCATTTCAGTCATCTTGATCAGTTAACTTTGTGATCTTTTAAGCAAAAGACTGCAAATCTGATATCTGCTTCGCAGTAAAATTTTGCTCAATGTGCTTAAGAACAATTTTTCGTCCATAAAGACATTAGAGGTTTACAAGGGGGTTTGAATTATGAACACTCTTTTAGCCCTAAACGTACAAAAGATGGATTTATGTAATACTTGAGGGGACTGAGAGAGGGTCTAATAAAAATTAAACTTCCTACAGGTCCTCCTAATACCTATTGAAAACAACATTCACAGGTCTCAAATGGGACGTAAATTGTGACTTGGGTGTGCACTAGGGTGGTCCAAAAAATGTTTTTTCCAATATTTTTTACAAAACGCCCGGAAATTTATTCGAATCCACAAAAAAATATATGCATTTTTTTCAAAAAAATCATATTTAGAGGTGGCGCAAGCCCTATGAAGTTTAACGCGTACTTCCCATAAGAAAAGAAGACGTTTTTGTAAATTTTATTCCGAATTCTCAATATTAGGTGAATCGAGTTCGAAATTCACCATTTCTCTTTACAATTAGTCACAGAATGCAAATAAAATATTACTTTTCAAATATCACCCTGTTTTATAGGGTTCCGAAAAACCCCCATAAGTGAAAAAATGGGGTTTTCGACTTTCGGCGCTAAATATGATCTTTCTGCGGTTTTTTTAACGCAGATTGTTTCAAGTACATGAAATACGACTTTATCCTGATAGTTATTTGTTTATTTAAATTGTTTAAATAATTTATTATTGTTTTTATCATCTTTCTCTTATGAAAGTGTTAGAAAGTCAAGATTTTTTTCTGAAATTTTTAACTTATTTTCAACGTTTCAGCTGAAGGGATGTAATAATTATACATAGTTAACAAAAATAATCATTTAAACAATTCAGTATCATTGCTAATAATATATTTTTTTTATTTATGATAGAAACCTGCGGTTTTTTCTGGAATTTTTAATTTTTTGCCCACTTTTCACTCGGAATGAGTTCTTATTTAATTTAATTTAACAAAACTAATTGTTTAAACAATTCATTATTGTTTAAGACTTTCTTTTTTTAGATTAGTGCTGATAAGTTGGGGTTTTTTCTAAACCCTCAAGCTCTTTGTCCACTTTTCACTTAGTGAGGTAATGATTAATAAATGAGAGTTAACAAACATACTTATTTAAACAATTTATTATTGTTTATAACGATTTTTCTAATAATGGTTGGAATATCAACCATTATATTTTTGATTAGAAGTTTATATTTTAAGGTCGAAAATTCAACTCTTTGGTTAAAAGTTGAACTACTTTCTTAAAAATTCAATTTTTGCATTGAAGATCCATAATTTTAGTGGAAAGTTCAAAATTCAAATTTCGCTGAATGAATTCAGCTTCTTTGTTTTAATCAATTCTTTTTCAACATTGGGAAAAGAGCAAAAATAATTTATCTAAAACAATACAATACTATAAAAAATATGATTATCTCTAATGTATATTTATCATTGGTTCACATCTAAAAAGGTAAAGCAAAATTGGAGAGTAAAAGCCATAAACAATAATAATTTGTTTAAACAATTATTTTTGTTAAATAAATCAAATATAATTCACTTCAAGTGAAAAGTGGTCAAAAAGTTAAACATTTCAGAAAAAAACCGCAAGTTCCTATCATCAGGCAAATAAAATATTATTAGCAATGATGATGAACTGTTTAAACAGTTATTTTTTAACATGAAATAATTATTACTTCAATCTAATTGGAAAATGACAAAAAACTGCAAATTTGAGGAAGAAACCGCAACTATGCAGTATCAATCTAGGAGATAGCTATAAACATTTAAAATTTGTTTGAACGATTATCTTTTGCTTAATTGAAAAAAATAATTTTTTTTTGTTTTAAATGAATTCTTTTTAAATTGGCATTCGGGTCTAAATTTCAGCCACGGATGGGAGCCCTCTTTTTCGAAAATTATCTCATTAAAATTACAATATTAATACTCAAAGTTTTGGCAAACGTTTCGGCCACGGGTGGGGGCCCTATTTTTTGCCAAATTATCTCATTAAAATTACAATATTAATTCAAAATATTGTTAAAAAATAGTAATTATCTTGTGTTAACACTTCGAAATGTGGTTCGATTTTTTGGTCCACAATCCTCTGTTTTCCTCCTTTATTCCTAAGTTTAATTAGTTCCTGCGTCGTTGGAGGTCGTTTGCCAAAACTTTGAGTATTGATATTGTAATTTTAATGAGATAATTTTCGAAAAAGAGAGCCTCCATTCGTGGCTGAAATTTAGACCCGAATGCCAATTCAAAAAAACTTCTTTTTTTTTTAAATTTTTACTCTGAGTCAGTTAAAAATACGTCATCTTCCGAAAGAGCAGTGAAGATGGCAACGAATAATAATTTCTCACTTCAAGTGAAAAGTAGACGAAAAGTTGAAAATTTCAGAAAAAACCTCAAGTTTGTAGCATTATTCTGTTAAAATAATGTTATTATTATTAGGAAATTGTTTAAACAAATGTTTTTGTTAACTTTAATTGATTTTTTCCTCGCTGTAACTAAAACGTTAAGAATAAGTTGAAAAATTCAGAAAAAACCTTGACTTTCTAACCCTTTTCTAAGAGAAAGTTGCTAAAAGCAATAATTTTATGTTTAAACAATTTGAATAAACATCTTCTTATCAGTGTGAAGTAGTATCTGAAACAATCTGAGTTAAAAGAACCGCAAAAAATTTATAATTTGAGCCAAAAACTCGAAAAACTCATTTTGCCACTCATGAGGGTTTTTTGGGACCCTATAACACAGACTTATGGTGGTGATATTTGAAAAGTGATATTTTATTCGAATTCTGTGACTAATTATGAAGATAAGCGGTGAACTCCGAGCTCGATTCACCTAATATTGAGAATTCTGAATAAAATTTACAAAAAAATCTTTTTTTTTACGGGAAATACGTGTTAAACTTCATGGGGTTTGCGCCACCTCTAAATATTTTTCGAACAAATTTCCAGGCATTTTGCATGAAAATTCGAAGAAAATTTATTCAAATGCATTTTCGGACCAACCTACTGTGCACTATGCATGCATTTTCGCTGGCAACTGTAAGCCCTGGATTTATACGTATTTAATTGTGACAGAAGGAATTAATTTACGTCAGTCGCGGTGCTGGAAAAGACCGTAATCGACTTGTCCGGTGTTTTCGCTAAAGTAAAAAATTGCGAGGAAGGAAGCGAGATAATTGTAGAGTCTGCTAATCGAAGACGATCGAAGGTGCTGCGACATCGAGCAGCCGTTAATTACGCGGTCGAGAGTTAATAATTCGTGTCGCTCGTAACCGCTCCTTTCCCCATATTAGTTAGGGTCCATAATTAATTATTACGCATGTGACTTTTTTCATTGCACTCCCTAAAAAACGAACATTTCTTTCCGTAATTTGGTTCAATAGCTCTAAAAATTCCCATTAATATGTTAGTGCTTCAGGTCTTAGGAAGATATATTGACGATCATTTGAGATGCAGTGATTATACTAATCGCGCATGCTTTATGAATATTGAGTGAATTGGATTTGGGGCTATGTAGTACCATCAAACACTTGATCCTCCTGTTTGATTGAAAATTCAATTATTTAGTTGAAAATGTATTCTTTAGTTTAGGATTTATGTCTTTGGGTGACATTTAAACAATTGTAAATTCGTTTAATTCTTGTTTGAATACTGATTTTTTGGGTAAAAAATTTTATTATTCCAACTATTGGGTTAAAAATTCATGAGCTTTATTGCCATCGTTAAAAAATAAAATAGGCTACGGTTTATCATTGTTTTATTGTTATTTAGTGTGTAAAGAGGTAGGGAGGTTGAATTTTATTAGATTCTCATCAGAGAAGGTATTAGTTCTGTGCAATATTTGACCCCCCCCCCCCCATTTTTGTCAAATGTCAAGTTCGTTAGCCAGCTGTTTTAGATGAAAAATCAAAGAGGGGGAGCATTTTATAAATTTATTTAGACTTTTTTCAAGACTAAAAAATTGTAAGTACAATTTCTTGTAGCACGTAAAAAGCGAAACATATTATCCTTATCTTTTTTTTTTTTATAGAAAACAAAATTGTCAGAGTTATGGTATTTTCAAAATTCAAGAATATAAGAGAAAATGAGAATTTTTAGCCAAATAAGACAAGATTGAAAAGAAAGTCAGAGAGAAAAACTGTCATTTTTTGGGGAACCTACAAGATCGTGAATACAATTTTTTTTTCTTAAAAAATCCAAAATTCCAATTTTAATCTCACAAAAAATAATGAAAAATTATCTGTGAACTCGATAACTTTCGAAGGAAGGATCATATTCGATCGTGCTTTGGCACGCATTTCGAGGGACCAAAATGACAAGTCAAGTTCGTTAACCAGCTATTTTGGATCAAAAATTGAAGAAAGGGAGCATGAAAAAAATTTTGTTGTGGCATTTTGAAAATTCAAAAATATAAACAAAAATGAGCATTTTTAGCTAAACAACGGAAGATATGAAAAAGAGGTATAAGATGTTTATTTTTAGGAGCCCTACAAGATGGACTTCACAACTTTCTGAATTTTCTCAAAAAATCGAAAAATCAAATTTTGGTCGCACGAAAAATGATGGAAAATAGAAAGTTAATTTTTTGGTCAAACTATGCAAGGTACTGGGAAATATAAGTGAACAATAATTGTGCACCAAAAAAAGATCTACGAATTTCGCAAAATCTGCTTTTTGAGAGGACAAGTAGTTTTTACTTCATCTATTAAAAAATCATCTAAAAAATGAAAAAATGAACTTTTGGACGATTGTTACAAGCTTGGGAAAAAACAAATAGACACAAGTTCCCGAAAAAGATCTATAACATTGTGTAAAATTTTTCCGACTGGACGCATAGTTTTTGCCTAAATCATATAAAATAAAATAAAAAATGAAACAATTATATTTCTAGAAAAAGTACACAACACATAAAAGAATTGGGCAATAAAACTTCTCTACCGACACGAGATGAGAATGTATTTGTTAAAGCCGGAGAAGCTTCAACAAAAGGGAATTCATAATCATCTAATTAAAGTAGTCGACATTTTGCTATCGAGTCTCAAAAGCTCTGTATGCAAATGTAGGGAAGCACAAACTCATTCAAGTACATTGAAAAAGAAAAATTAAGAAATTTAAAATTGAAAGAATCCAACGAATAAATTTGTTCAAATTTAGTCGTTGGATTCTTGGTTTTTCATCTGATTGTGAGGAGTTGCAGATGTTAACAATTTAATTTTTAGTTGAAAATGTATTCTTTATAAGTTAATGGTTAAACGATTTGGTAAGGAACCCATCTTTCTGTAATTAATATCGACATCTTCGTTGAAATTTATCTTGTGCTATTCAAAAATAAACTGTTTTTCAAGAATATAAAACTTTTTAGCATGACCACATAACTTTTTTTTTTGAAATTCGCTTTTCTGGGCGGAATGTTACTCCTCTCTCTTGAAAATTGATGTATTTGGTTGAGAACTGAACTATTTTGTGTAAATTTCGTATTTTTTCGTTGAATTCTACATGGTCGAAAATTCCTTTCTTCGTTGAAAATTAATTTTGTTAGAAGTTTGATTATCTTGTTAATAATCTGTCGTTTTGGATCGAGAAAGCATGTTTAATGGTAGAGAAGCTATATTTCTTGGTTAAATGTCTATCTTTTTTGGTAGAAAATCTTTTTTGTTTACGTAAGTACATTGGCCACTGAGGAGTGTTCGTATGGTTTTTATAATTGCTAACAATTCTACCATAAAATTGTTTTTTTTTCACCAATTCTAAAAATGTAGGGTGGTGCATGTTTTAAAACCTCAAGCCTTATAAAAGCTTGTTTAAACATGTATTCAACCTACATAATTCAAATATTTGTACATTCTATTTAAAAAATATTATTTCTCTTTCAGAATGCTGTCCCCCACACATATTGTTATTTCCAATGGATCTAACATCGTTTCCCAAGGTGCACCATGCAGTCAATGTCGAGATCTCTGCCCGACCGGTTACCTTCCTCATTTTTGGCGGTGAGTCTTTTGAATTTATTTGAAACTGAATTTCTTTCAAAGTAAAAAATTAAGGAAGTTTCTCGCAAATCGTGAGCAGTGGGTAAGGATGCCGGAAGATGCGTGATAGATAAGTAAAATTTGTTAAATGTTTTCTAGGACTTGTCACTTCAAAAATGAATTGAGGCACCAATTATTTTGACAAGTGGTGTTTAGTGATAAAGTGAGACAGATGATTAATTTTCTGATCGTTTCTCCTCATTGAGGAGGATTCAGGTTCTAGATCTAGGATTTGAACATTTGATGTGTCTCAAAATCTATCATCCTATATTCAAGGGCACGGGCCTTAGCAAGACGGCCCACGCCTCGGGCCAAAACTCGACCATGACTTTCTAAGACTACAGTTCAAATATAATTGGAACGATACGAAATCATTCTGAATGATCGTTGAGCCGTGAAATTTCTATTTCACTAGGTACCTAATATCCAGTTTGGTCAAAACGATTCATCACGTTGCAGTTAGATAGGATATTAGAAGTTCATATCGTGCCGTTATCAACTATACAAAATCAATCTTCCATACCTTATGGTTCCTTCTGTAGATATTACTTTACTATGCTGTTCGAAAAATCTACGCTAGATTTAGTATACATGTGATGGAAGCAAAAATGCACAGAATGAAATTAAATTGATTATTTCAGCGTACAGAAAATTGAGAATAATGAATTTACACGTTTATGAAATTTAGTAAACGCCTGTACTAAGGGGTCGTCCATAAACTACGTAGCCAATTTTAGGGGGAGGGGGGGTGGGGGTTGTTAGGAATATTACGGTCATCCACTGAAGGGGGAGGGCAGTTTCAATCAGATATACGTAGCCTTTCTTGAAACTCCAATAAATAATTTATTAATAAATGAACTCTTATACATAATGTTAGATTGTAGGAAAGAAAGCAAGTTCAATTTTCGACACGCTGTAATTGCTATATTAATAAAAATTGTAATTTATAAATTACAGGGTGGCAATTCGGCGGACGATTTGAAATTCCCGGTCATTTCGCGGTTTTTCATGGTCAAGTTTTTCAATTTTCTCGGTCAACTAGAAGTAACATATTTATATTTGTCGCAAAACGCTTACTTTTATTTTTATTCAAACTAAACATCCTTTAACACAACAGATCAAACATTGCAAAATAAATCAATTCTAAAAATAATACTGTAATTTTCAAAAAAAAATTTCATTTTTTCACAAAAATTGAAACAGTAAAACTTACAATAAAGAATTCAATTTCCAACCATGAAGGTGAATATTCAAACGAGACGATTAATTTCCAAAAATATAGAATCATTCTTGAACAAAAAATGTTAAGATTTAACAAAATAGTCAAATTTCGAAGTGAAAAAATAATTATTTCAACGAAAAGTGAAACAGTAACGTTTCTAGTTTGAAAACCGGATAAAACAAGCATAAGTGCTTTATACTCAAAAAAAGAATCTTTAACTGAAGGAGTTGAGTTTTCAAACAGATAAATTAACTTTTACTGAAAAGATAAATCGTCAACAAAAATTGTATTACACAAATTTCCAATTGAAAAAAATGGATGGTTACCTAAAAAAATAGATTTCTAACTGGAGCTATGAAATTTTCAATGCAAATAAGTTGGATTTTTAGTTGAGAAAAATTACTTATAACACAAAAAACTAACTTTAAACAGAAAAAAAACAAACTTTTTAAACAAATGATTACATTTTTTTAAAAAATGATGAAGAATCAAATGCAATTGTAAATGTTTACCTGACGTAGTTGGATTTTAAGCCAGAAACAGAAAGACGAATTTTTAACTGAAATAAGGAACATTTAACTACAACAGTTCAATGTTTGGAAAAAAATTGATTTTCAACCAAAAAATACAATTTTTCAACAAAATGGTTGAAATTTGAACCATAAAATTAGAAATTTTCAAATATAAATGGAATAGTGATATTTTTGGCCTTTAAAATTAATTCTAAACCAAAAAT
The DNA here is from genome assembly GCA_011762715.2 of Neuroterus valhalla. Lineage (NCBI taxonomy): Eukaryota > Metazoa > Arthropoda > Insecta > Hymenoptera > Cynipidae > Neuroterus > Neuroterus valhalla. The sequence goes on from WSXT02109237.1 coordinate 9,533, forward strand.
AAGAGTTTTTAACTAGATGAATGTTCGACTAAAATGAAAAATGTTTGACTGAATAACTCGTGTTGTTAACCGTAAAGGAGAATTTTTGAAAAAGAATATAAACTTCCGAAGGAAACGATAATTTTCTACAAAAAATCGATATTTCAACAAAATATGTGAAGTTTGAACGAAATAATGGAATGTTCAATTCAAAAAGAAAAATTTTCACCGAAACATCGAATTTCGAACTAGGAAAAATCAACTTTCCATGAAAATGAAACAGTTAAATTTCCAGTTGAAGTAATTGATTTTTAACCAAAACTGATGAATCCCCAGGTATAATAATGAATCTTGAAATGGATAGATGATTTTTAATCAAAAAGATGAATTTGAACCATAAACATTAATTTTCCACGAAAAAGGCAAACTCTCCACGAAGTGCATAAATTCTCAAAGAAATAGTTCCATTTTCAAAATCAAAAATCAATGTTTTAATTAATACTTGAATTTCCACCAAAAAAAGATGGGTTGCTTATTAACAAAGTGGTTACAATTTCAACCAGAGTTGAATTCTTAATCGAAATAATGCAACTTTAACAAGAAAATTTGATTTTCAACAAGCGAGTTTAGATTTCAAACCAATAGTTGATTTTTGAACTAAAACAAGATGAATTCGTAATTGACAATGTAAAGAAGTTTTCTTTCATATTTTATGAATATTTCTTCTTCAAAATACTACTTCAACTCTAAGGACTGCTTGAAGTACTTTCTTCATTCAAAATTAGGAAGAGGGGACTTTAAAATTGTGACAAATTTTAAATTCCAGGGACGATTTTCAAAAATTCCTCTCTCCTGAATGCGAATTATAATTAGTTTAAAAAGTTCCCGTTCCATTCTGTTCCTTGATTGGTAACTTAATAAAAATTAATTATTATTATTATTATTATTATGATAATAATAATTATTATTAGTATTGTTATTATATAAAAAATTCCCTGTTTTAAGTTGAATTTTACCTCTTCACTGAAACTCCCTGTCCTAAAATAAAAACTATAATTATTTTCTGAAATCCCCTATCATCAATTCGATTATTAAATTTGACTCAGCTTAAAAAATTTCACAGAGCAACAAATTCGCAAAACTTTTTTCTTATAATGGAAAAAATTCTTCCTCTCATGAAGTTTAGATATATTTAAATATTTTGAGAATCAGATTCAAGGAACGTTACGTTCTTCAAATCAAATGATAAGATTTCTTTTTGATCTATAAAAAGGAATCTGTAATTTTTCGTATTCTTTGGTAGAATTTTTAATAGATTAGGTTGAGTCAAGTAAATTCCCGGTTTTTAATTCAACTCCCGGTCGATTCCCGGCCATTAATATTCCCGATCAAGTCGCCACCCTTAATTATTATCATGTTTACTTTCAGTCGAAAAAACTACGTAGTAGAGGGGGGGCATTGATCATTTCTACGCTTATCTACGGAAAGGGGGGGGGGGGGGTCGAAAGTTGCCTAGAGTTCGGCTACGTAGTTAACGGACGACCCCTAAATTCTGTATACATGTATACAAAATTTAGTATATACGAACATGCTAAATCTAATATGCTCGTATACTGATTTGGGTGCGCGCATTTAGTAATTCTACTCTACGTTAGAAACTTGAGAATAGGAACCTGGAACGTACGTACGCTACAGGCTGGGGCTTTTGGTGAACTGATTAAAATCGCG
>WSXT02109248.1:0-11239 GCA_011762715.2 Neuroterus valhalla
CAAATGCACAAATATATATTTTTCGTATAGCAGGAATGTTTAATAGTACTTTATCTCTTTGGTCACTTGACTAAATTTGGACGAAAATATGCACTTGATATTACTTTCTTTTTGACGTAAAGAAAATTATTTTTTTATAAGATTGTACGCCATACTTAGCGGATTTTCTCACTTTTAATAAGAGACGTTCATTTTCAAGCGCAAACGAGAAACTCTCTATAATTCATGTGCTTGAAATCGAAAGCAATTTGAATTAAGCCTTTAATGTCTGCTATCTCTAACTGGTTTTGTTCTTTAGTCGTTCAACGTTCCTGGCATTAAATGATAACATTTTGAGTGAGAAAAGGTCCAAAAGTTGTTTAAAAAATAAAAATTTATGATTTGAAAAATCCGGACAAAAACCCGAACAAAGTGAAAAATCCTGTGAAAAAACAAGTGTCAAAAGTTATTAAAAATCATTTATATGTATACCCAAAGGTGAAGAACGAAAAAAATGGTACAAAATTGTTCGGCGTGACATGTGTCCCACAACACCTGTGTTGTCATTAGTGTACTGTTGCGAAGATCATTTTGATGTATCTTAATCTTTTTATTTCGATAGGAAAATGCGTTTTTTGAATGCATGAAACCAGTAATTTACTGATCTTCAAAAGTGTTATGTATGGGATGCTGAGATCGCTGGGATGTACGCGAGTTTTAACCTCAACATTCGATTGTTTATTCACGTAAGAAGTATTACAGAAAGGTAGACGTTTTTTGAATTTTCAATCATGCTAATATTTCCTTTCAAAAAAGTATCCACTAAACAGCGGATATATATTTAATTCGTATATTTATTGAAAGCAAAATCAGAGGATTGAATTTTGAGGTTAGAGCTCGCTGTTTTTTAACACCCATGATACCCACAGTCGATCATTCCTTTTTTTTCCTATTTATTTTATTGGAATTGGAAGGATTTGTATGCAGGCATACTTACTTCTAAAATAAATCCTTCTTGCAAAAAATCTTTAAGGGTTAATTTTCATTATTCTTTTTATCAAACTTACATATAAATAAACAACATTAAGTTTCAATTTCACATTTAAATTCTTTGGGAGTCAACGTTTATAAAAAACTTAACTTTAAGCCAAAAATGTTCTTCGTGGATACCCTATTATTTTAGGGCAGCCAATTCCAATTTCGTCTCAATTTGAAAGTCCCCTTTTCCTAATTTTAACTGAAGAAAGTACTCCAAGCAGTTTTCAGAGTAGAAGTTGTATTTTAAAGAAGAAATATTTCTGAATTATAACAGAAAACCTGATCACATTGTTCATAGCGAATTCATAATTTTTCAGTTAGAAAATCAACTACTTGGTTGAGAGTTAAACTGTTTTGTTGGAAATAAAATTTTTGTTGTTGAAAGAACATTATTTCAATTAAAAATTCACCTCTAGTTGAAAATGCAACTACTTTTTTAAGAATCGATTAATCTTTTTTTGTTAAAAATTTATATATTTCGTTGAACATTGACTTTTGAACATGAAAATTGAACCATTTCTTTGAGAATTTCACCTGAAAATTCATAAGTTTGATTAAAAATTAATTTCTCAATTAAAAATTCAACTGCTTCATTTTTAGTAGAAAATTCATGGTCGGCAATGGATGCGAACTTTTCTAGTTCAGAATTTAGCATTTTTGACGGTTGAAAATTCAAATTATACAGATAAACATTTTTCATTTTAATCGAAAATTCATCTAGTTGAAGACTCTCATGTTTGATTAAATTTAACTTTTTCAAGGAATTAAATACAACTCTCTGTAAATTTCTATAATGAGTTTTTCAAGACAAAAATGTTACTATTCCATTTTTGGTTTAAAGTTAATTTTTTTATAGTTCAAAATTCTACCCTAATGTTGAAGAAATGTATTTTTCGGTTGAAAAATTGTTTGTTAAGAAACTCAACTCTTCCAGTTGAAGGTCCATCATTTCAGTTAAAAATGCGTCTTTCTGGTTTGGATTTAAACTACTCCAGTTGAACATTCACAATTTCATTTGAAAATTCATCATTTTGTTGAAAATTTTTTTATTTAAAAAAATGTATTTTTGTAATTGCTGAGATTTTGTTATTTTTTGTTATAAGAATTTTTTTTCAACTGAAAATTTAACTCATTCCAATTGAAGATTCCGTAGTTGTAGTTAAAAATTAATTTGGTTGATTAACCGAAATCTTTGAAAACTTAAAACTTTTAGTATTCAAATTTTGGTTGATAATTCATCTTTTTCAATAAGAAATATTTTATCTGCTTAGAAATTTAACTCTTTCAGCTGAAGATTCTATGTTTTATTGAAAAACTCTTATGTTTGGTTTAAAATTCTTTTCTTTCTTAACTAAAAATGTTACTGTTCCATCTTGTTAGAACGTTGTATTTTTTGTAGAAAATTGAAGTTACTGCAGTTTAATATTTATCATTCCAGTTGAAAATTCATTTTCTTTATTTGAAATTTTACTGTTCAAGTTGAAGTTTCATAATGTTATTTGAATATTCATCATTTTGGTTAAAAGATGAACTATTTTTTGAAAATCTTTTTTTCTTTGTTATTGCACATTTATTTTTCCCAATTGTTAGTTCAACTGTTCCCATTTTTGTAAGAAAATTATATTTTTTCGTGGAAAAATTGAGTTTTTCTCCAAAATTAATTCATTTTGGAATATTTGATCTGTTGTGTTAAAGTATATTTAAAATGAATGTCATGAATTAAAATAAATGTTTGCGTTTTGTGAAAAATATGAAATATTTTAGAATTTGCAATTCCTTCAATTTTTTTCAATTTATGTACACGGGAAAGAATGTTGTTCCAATATTTTTGAGGTTAAGTTCATGGAAGTGAAATAACCTTCAAAGTAAAAAAATGGAATAAATTTTTTTCTATCGAAATATTTTAAATAATGACGAAAAATTCACTTTTAATCCTTGTACCTAAAAATGCAAAAAAAAAATTTTTCTTCAATTTTTTTATGCTCTTTTAAATAAAATAGAGTAGAATGTAAGAAGTCTTGGATTTCAAACTTATATTTCTACACAGATCCTGGAACATGAGTCATTTTTATAAAACAAAAGAAACAACCAAAATTTTCGGCTAATTTTTTTTTATCAAAAATATGCACGTGTTTTCTTAGTTCATATGGTAATGTAATTATAAAATGAGAGAAAACCGGAAAATATTCCTTCTTTGTAACACATCAAATACACATCAACAAAATTTCTTTATTTGCCATTTCTTTTAGATATTATGTTCCGACGAAATAATGTTGTTCATACTTTTTTGTCGTCTAAGGAACAAATGGAACAAATCGTCTGTTATGAACAAATATTATATCGGAGATTCTTATCAAAAGAAGGAATACATAATATTATTTCTACAATCAATTTATTATGATTTTTCGCCTGTATTTCAAATTTTTTCCCTTCTTAACAACCTTTACTTACTTGACCAAAAAAAGAATGTCAAGTTTTTGTTTTTTCATACACAGAAAATTTAAAAAATGTGAATTGGGTTGCCCAAAGCCTCAAAGTAACTAAAAGTGCTATTACTTATAAATCTAATTATTATTATTTTTTTGGTCCACAATAATATATTCATAAGTGTGAACCAAAAAAAAAAAAAAGAACGGAGAAAAATTAGATTGATTAGTAATATCACTGAGTAGTTGCCATTTTGAGATTAAAAAAAAACCCATTGACTGTCCCGTTCTGAATTTTTTTTTTCTTTCTAAATTTTACACATTTTATACATTTGTTCTGTGAAACACATACGTATGATAGAAAAGAAATGAAATAATATGAAAAAAAATTTCTAATAAAAAGGAAATATTTAAACTACTCGATGATAAAAGACTCTAGTACTAATCTCTCTTCATTTCGAAGAACATAATGAAGGTGTCTAGCTGTAATGCTATTTGCAAGATTAAAAAAAAACTTGGAAAAAAAACCCGTTGACATTTACTCATCTCCTCATTTTCGCGCTGCGCGTTCCTTGTGAACATTGAAATATGATGTGTCGTAAGTGCCTTCGAATACCTTTCCTTCTTGCTCATGTAAATAACATTTCTTCTTGGGATAAAAATTCGGTAATACTGCAGAATCACGGCTTCTTTTAATTACATCATTTCAGTTGCATTTTTCAATATTTTTAATTGGTCACTAAAAACAAGAATCAGTCGGAGGAAGCGAAAAAATTATTGTTTTATATATTTTTTGCTAGAAAACGTGTAATTTTTTCGAGCCTAAATTGAGGAACAAGCTGTCCTTTGTCGACAGTAATATTTATTTAATTATATTAACCTGAAAATTTGATATTATATCGAATTGTCTCTATAAACAGTGAGATTTTTGTGGTATAGTTGGGAACGATTTAAAAAATACAATTATTTTTGCGCCATGACCTACACACGGCGCTTGGCTGCTTTCACATCCAAACTTCCCTTTGAAAACACGTTTAAATTACCAAAGGAAAGAGACTGGAAAAATGGGTTCAAGAAGACACCACACTTTTTCGAAAATATAACCTCTGGAAAATGATACTTTATCTATTGGAACATATTCAACAACGATAATTTTTTCGCTTCCTGCATCTGTTTCTTGCTTTTTATGATTAACCGAATTTATTTTAATGAAAATTGCAAGTAGAATGATAAAATTGAGAAAAGCCGTGATTCTGCAGTACTACCAAAAATTTTACAGAGAAAAGAAAAATATGATAAAAGCTATTTTCCGACACCAGCTGATTATTTTACGTATTGACGAAAATCCTGATCAGAAAATTTTGATCAGTTTGTTTCAAATATTCTGTTCACCATTTGCAAACCAGAATTTTAATGCAGCAATCAAATGAAATAATCAAATTGAAAGAATATTTTTCCATCCTCCAGTCTCGATGGGAAATTTCAAACTAAGGAGATTTGATATGAATTTTTGTGAAGAAAAACCGCCTTCGAAATCCTGTTGTGATATGAAATTAGCACTTATTCAGTTGCCGGACAAGTCGGCAAACGAAAGGTTCTGGGTTCAGATCTCCGATGAGTTGGCTGAATTGAAAGGCAGTTCTTTTTCCCCAAAAATGTATATTTGATTTCTTGAGATTCTATTATTCGAAAAAAAATTTACTTTCTTCTTATATAACTTGAATTAATAGAAATTCCACTCAATACTTCGTGAAATGAATATTCTGGGAATAATTTATGAAAATTCTATTCTAAAGTGCTCTATGAAAACTCTGTGAAACTAAAAAAAGGATAGTTTATAAGAAAAAAGTACCCTCAAGAATGAAAATGAAAGGATTAGAAAAGTTGAATTTTTCTATCAGTGAGAAATTAATTTTCTTCAACACATGCATGAAAACCACGGGTTTTCGAGCGCGTGAAGCGAGCCAGAAGTTGCTGTTTTCAGAGCCGGGAAAAAAACTGGGAAAAAAACTCCTAGCAGGGAAAAAAACTCCAGCTGAAGGGGAAAAAACTCGAAACCCCGTGGTTTCATGCACTTGTAGAAGAAAATATCGTATGCACCTGTGTCTATCCCTAGGTGCATAATATACTATTCTTCAACACTTGCATGAAAACCACGGGTTTTCGAGCGTGTGAAGCGAGCCAGAAGTTGCTGTTTCCAGAGCAGAGAAAAAACTGGGGAAAAACTCCTAGCAGGGAAAAATAGTCCAGCTGGAGGGAAAAAAAACTCGAAACCCCGTGGTTTCATGCACTTGTTGAAGAAAATATCGTATGCATCTAGGAATAGACACGTTTTTTGTCTCGTGCGATGTTTACCGAACTCGTCTTCGGTCTCGTGCGCCTTCGACACACTCGACCTTCGACTCGTTCGGTAAACATCGCGCTCAACAAAAAACGCCTGTGTCTATCCCTAAGTGCATAATATACTATTTTGATTAAAAAAGTTCTGTCCGCCGTGCGGACAAAGATCTTTGCCAAGAGTATGACGAGTATGTGCATCCGACATTTTGGGTTCGTGGAGTAAAGGGAGTATGTATACAATGTGTACATTAAACGTGAGACCTGAAGCTCGATTGTGATAAAATTAGTTTTTGATATTGGAAATAATAGTCTGAATTTCTTTATAGACGTGCTAGGAAACGTTTATGTGAATATTCTTCTTTCAGAGTGTTCTGAAATGGGATGTGGAAGCTGCAATCGTGAAGACTACATACATCCCACACAGGTGCTTATAAACCGTAAGTAAATAACTTATTTATTTAAGTAAACATAAAAAAAATATATCAGACCAAGTCACAATAATGTAGATAAGTTATTAGCGTTCTTTCATTTCGAAGTAAAATTTAAATAAAAGTGAACATAACCTCACTTCAGACTGTATACCATGTGCATTGTATGGTGTACACAAAATAAGTGTATCACTTTGTAAATAACACAGCCACACAAAAAAATCGATTTTCGGATCTACAGGTCAGACTATGTTCACTATATATGTTTTTGGGGACGCTGAATCCGGATCCGAAGCCCATTTTACCTCATCACATCAGGTTTTTGACATAACCTCAAAAAGGCTCCAGAGACACTCTAAAATGAAAAGTAATGGTGGCCGGACTGCTGGACCGTATTATATGTATTTTGGGAAGCTGAAAACATTCCGAGTTCATTTTATTCCATCACGTCAGCTTTTCGAGATAATCTCATTTTTAGGAGCCTATGGAGGCTTTTTGAGGTTATGTCAGAAACCTGACGTGATTGGGTAAAATGGACATTGGATTGGATTTCAGCGATCCAAAAAACATATAATATGGTCTAGCACTCAGACCATCATTTCTTTTCATCAAAGGGTGTCTGTGACGATTTTTTAAGGTTATGTAGAAAACCTGAGGCGACGAAGTAAAGTGAACTTCAGATTCGGTTTCAGCGACCCAGAAAACATATAATATACATGGTCCGGTACTTAGCCCGTCATTATACTTTTGATTTTAGGGTGTCTTCAAAGATTTTTTGAGGTTATGTCGGAAACCTGACGTGCTGGAGGTTTTTGGACTTTGAATCCGGATTCAGCGACCCCGAAAACATTTAGCCAACATGGTCTGATCTCTAGATCCAAAAATCGATTTTTTTTTGTGTGGCTGTGTAATCAATGTGAGGGAGTTATTTCAATAATGCATGTTACAATTTTTTTCAAATTATTTTTCCAAGAAAATTTATTAAGTATTTTGTGTGGTTACAGTTTTTGTTCAAATCTTTTTAACATGAGCACAAACAATGATGTACTATAGATAATGATGATTATAACCATGCAGGAAATACACAAATATGCCAAATAAGTTCTCCACATTAGTTTAACTAAGTCTCATGTACTTTTTTATGTTAACTTGAATGAAAAGTTATTAAATCATGTTTAATAACCACCGATGTAGCCTGTGTGTGGTCTTTACAATTGCAAATTCCACATCTCATGTCAGAACACTTCAAAAGAAAAATGTTTATAAATACGTTTCCTAGCACGTCTTTGAACAAATTAAAACTATTATATCTTAATATTTATTAATTCAAAAAGCTAATTTCACCAAAATCAATCTTCAATCCTCGCGTTTGATGTACACGTTGTATACATACTCCATCTGCTCCATGGACCCAAAATGTCGGATGCACATACCCATCTATTTAGAGCTATACCTAGGGCTCGGGTCTATCGAATCTCGCGCTTTCCGTGTGGAGAAATTTCGGGGCGCTGGCCGGACGTGGAACGCCTTTACCACGCGATGGTCCAGATTGGACCATGGAGAAAGAGGAGGGAAAAAAGTATCCAAATTTTACAGATATAGTCCTGAATGAATAGAAAACTTTATTATTATATTATATACATTATAATATATACATTTTGATACATTATTATTGAACATAATGCCTTATATTCATTGATCTAAGAAAATATAATAGAATAGACTCTGCGACATTTCACGCTGCGACACTCCCCGTTCTCGAATTTCTCCTCCTTTCGCCCGTCCCCACTCTTGCTGGTCACACTGCGCACACTCGACGCGCCGCGTGTGTGCATCGAACACGGACACTTCCCGTTCGCTTCCTCTACAGACCCGGAAACGGGAACTGTCGCTGAGTCTACTGTATATAAGAAATATAATGATAAATTACGTATATCTGTTATCTTATTCGTATGAAGTTTCTTCTTCCGTTCTCCTCTTCGTTCGCAGCAGCCGGTGCCCTCACCAATCCGTCGCGTTGGAAATTGTCAATCCGAGATCTCGGAGGAAATTTCTCTTTGTCAGAACCAGCTTCTGAATCTTATACTTTGAGCCCATAACATCTGGAAAAAATTGCATCATAAGAGTGTGGAGAAAAAGATTTTGTTTCATTAAACAGTAAGCCTTCCTAACACGAACTCGAATGGACAAGGATTTTGGAAGTTTGTGTTAACAAACTTCGTGTTATCCGGGTAGTAATAAAAATTGCTAAAAATACTCAATTAAATGTAGTTTAAGTGCATTTCGATTCTCAGTCTAAAATATGTAAACATAACTCGAATATGAGAAAATCGATCATGTTATGTTATGCCTAATTATTAACGATACACATGCAATTGTTTTTGGAGCATCAAAGAATTTCGAGATAGTATTCGCTAAAAATGTATGCTCATTCGACATGTACTCAGCTGTACGCATACGCTTCCTTTTATGTTGAAAGGATCCTAATTATCACGCTTCTGGAGATATATTTTTGGATCATAATCTTTTGGGCTAGCGTAACGCTGCACAGTGGTCGAAAATCATGAAAAGTTGGCCATAATGGAAAAAATTTTTCTATTTTTTTTCACTATTTAAAAAGTCCAGTATCAGTAGTGGTGCCCCTAGCGTCGTTTAAGATTGATAGTTAAGAACACATGTTGCTAGAACCAACTTCAGCCTCTCTGTTTCATAGATGTCAAACGCATCGAACAAGACAAACACGTCGTGACATGTAAAACCAGTTTTTCAAAAATGCACAGTTTCTGAACAGAGATACCAATTTGGATGTCACAACATGGGTTGTTCTCGCAAATAGAAGTACTTTCAGCTATACAAACTACCTAAGTGCTTGACAAAGATGAATATGAAATATGTTTGAACAATTGACTGCAGTTTTCAAATGTTGATGATGAGCTTACGCTGATGAAAACAGAGTTTAGAAATAAGTCTTGATAGATCAGACCCTGTTTTTTTATCTCAATAATGCATAACGAACTTCTGCAAAACATATCAAAAGTTGAGCTGCCGGAAGTTGCCGGTTCGCGCTCGGGGAATTTTTTCCTATGAAACGTACAGTTACGCCTATAAATGCCCATCATACAGCGCAGAGTGGTTCAAAATCCCAAAAAGCTGGCCAAAGATCAGAACCTCATTATTCCACTTCGTTCAAGTATCCATGTAAGGTTTTTGGGGTCGCTGATTTCGAAAATGAAGTAAAAAATCTAACATTCACAATGGCAGACACAAAACGGCGGACATTTCGCTAAAATTTGCCATGCATTTACTTGCAAATGAGTACTAAGGGGGTTTTAGGGTCGCTGATTTCGGAAATAAAGTCACAAATCCTAAATGTGAAATGGCGGACATTAATGGCGGACATTTTTCTAAAAGAAAATTGTTTTTTAGGAAAATGGCCTCCATTATGGGTCTGACATCATCAATTCTGGATTTTTGACTACATTATCTAAATCAGGGACCCCAAAAACCCCTTGAAACTCATTTTCAAGTGAATGTATGGAAAATTTGAGAAAATATCCGCCATTTTCTATTTTGGATTTTTGACATCATTTTCGGAATCAGCGACCTCAAAAACCTCTAAATACTCATTTTCAAGTGAATGCATGGAAAATTTTAGAACAATGTCCTCCATTTTGGGTCCACCATTCAGAATTTTGGATTCTTGACTTCATTTTCGAAATCAACGACCCCAAAAACGCCCTAATACTCATTTCCAAGTAAATACATGGAAGATTTTAAAAAATGTCCGCCATTTCGAATTTTGGATTTCTCGCTCCATGTTCGAAATCAGCGATCCCAAAAACCTTATAAGGGTACTCGAACGAAGTGAAATATCGAGATTCTGCTTTATAGCCAGCTTTTTTGGATTTTGAACCACTCTGCGCTGATATCAGTCGAGAAAAAATCTTATAGCGTTGATTTCTGGAACAGATATTTTGGATTAATTAGTGTTTCACCATATTTCAGTGATTGCATAGTGGTTGGAAAAATGTATGATCAAATTGATTTCTCTTCATTTGTGGCAGGTGATATAAACTGATATACTATATTAATTTTATCATAAACTCACGAAACGCTTCCGAATCATCTGATCGGCTTCTAGTTGATTATTATCAAGGGCTTGAAATTCCTATAGCTGAGTGAATGGTGAATTTAAATCGAAGTCTTTTGAATTTTCTTCAAGACTCTGCACATGAGCATTCATATGGGTTAATTTATTTATTACATTTTCCTACTGAAAATTGGGAAGATTTGATCCCATAAGCAAGTTTTCTAATAATAGTCCAATGTCATTTGGAAACAAAATAGAAAGGAGATAAAAATCTTACAATAATATAATTTTTGCCGCCGCACGGAGAAAAATGCTTAGTAAGTTTGACGTTCCGGATTGTGAAACTGACTATACTGCAAGCTCAACTATAGGACAACTCTCCAGATAATAGTCAAACCTAATATCCACGGAATATCGAAGATGGGTCTTCACATTAAATATTATAGAGCATCAGCTTGACGATCCTGGTTTGTTAAATTGACGATCCAAGAAGTGTTTAGGGTCGTAGATGGGGAAAGGGGAGGGGGGGTCAGGGTGATATATCCCCCCCATCAGAGTTGGTAATATATATGATTGGGGTTTGTCAGACAATAATGGACTACATTTTTTCACCTGATTGAAAAATCTCCACGCCCCACCCCCCACCCCCATGACTCAAAGCTATCTACGATACTGGGATTGTTTGCTTGAACATTTCAGACTTCAAACTCGAATATCGACTGTTATATCCGGATACTCAAAATAGCTATCCTTGATAGTCGTAGTGAGTCTCTCGTATAGTGAAGATTTTTTAAAATAATAAAAAATGTTTATTTGATCATATACCAAAGAAGTAACGTGGCTTAAGTATTTGTGATCACCGTACACACACACACACACACACACACACACACACACACACACACACACACACACACACACACACACACACACACACA
>WSXT02109259.1:0-11239 GCA_011762715.2 Neuroterus valhalla
GTTGAAAATTCAAGATGTGAAATTTCAGACGATTCTAATACTTTCTCAATCATAAATGATGAGAATGTAAAAAGAATCACATGCCCTATAGAAAAATGATCGTGAACAAACTTATGGAATTGTTTTAGATAAACGATTTTGGTACTTTCACTTTTTTCTGTATCTCCTATAGACCGCTCACAAAATGAAATTTTGGAGTATTATATTTCCATGGCTCAAACCATAACCGTTGATAGAAAAAGGCTTGTTAACGAACTGGACCTGTCTTTTTGGTCCCTGGGAATGTGTGCAAAAGTACGATCGAATATGATTATTCATTCGAAAGTGATCGAGTTCACAGATTATTTTTCATTATTTCTTGAGCGATCACAAACGGAATTTACGATTCTTTTAGAAAATTCAAAAAGTTGTATTCACGATCTTGTAGGGCTCCCAAGAAGAAACATTTTTTTTTGCCAAGCTTTCTTTTCAATCTTGCGTTTATTCTTACGAATATCTTGCGATTCGAATGATAAAATACATTTTTTGATATTTTACATAAAAAATCGTGCAATTTTTGCAATTTTGAACAGCTTGCGGTTTCCTTGTGAATAAAATTTTTAAGTTCCTTCTACTTTTTCAAATTTTGCAAGGAAATTGAAGGATCATGAAGAATACTGAAGTAATTTTGAATTATTTGAAAAAGATTAGAATAAATTTCCATAACATAATTTTTTGCCCGGAAATTTCACAGAATAATATGAACTCGAAGAAGTCTACTTGCTATACATTTTTTATTTGGCGTTTACTAGTTCATTGGAAAAAAAAATATATCTTTTTACTTAAAAACCTTGCTATTTTTGCAATTTTGCGATTTCAAGGCTTATCTTGCTCGGTTTGTAAAGTTCTTTTCTACTCTATCAAAACAAATAAGTAAAACGAAAGAGGAACGAAAGATAATAAGGTTATTCCGATTTCTCGAAAACAGCTTTGCTGGTCTGCTGTTGGAATTCTCAAGAGTTATAGGTATGATATATAGTCAACCAACTTCAAAATTTCAGCCTAGGATGTAAATGTTATCCCAAAAGGAACAAGATCCTTTTTCTTACTGTTCCTGCATTCATTATATTCCACTATTCTCTTCACTTTTAATTATTAATGTATTCAATGATTATTCATTACGAAATAATTCGTCAAGAGCAGCAGAGCTGTTTCAAAAAAACTGTATGTTTTAATTATTTTCCAAATTGGAATAGCTCCACAATTTGTTATCCTTTCTTCTGTTTCCTCATTTGTTCTAAAGGAGTGAAAAAAACTGAATAAATCGAACATGAAACACCAAATAATCTCGAAAATTGCAAATACAGCAAGGTTTTGGGGACTAAAAAAATGTTTCTTCTTCCGCAAAAGGAGTACTGTCTGAAAAATTCATGGAGAATAGGCTAATAATTGTTCCCTCGTATTTTAGGGAAGGGAAGTAGAAACAAGTTATTTTTCTCAATTTCTCGCAGGTTTTTTAGAGGTACAAGGAACTGAATGATCCGAAACGAGGAGAACCGTAATAGCTTCGAAATTTTTAAAATAGCACAATGTTCAAAAAAGCAAAAATTGAAAAGAAAATCGTTTCACATGGGGTGGAAAATCTAATCTAATCTAATTTTTTTCAACCAAGAATGGAGCAGTAACTTTTTCAGTTTGTAAAACCGATTTCAATCCAAACAAGAGAGTTTTTAACTAAAATGAAGAATCTCTAACTGGAAGAGTTGGATTTTCGAAACAAAAATTTGAATACTGGAAAAGATTGATGTTCAACCAAACAAATGAATGTTCAACTACAACTCAATTCTCAATTTGACAACAACAAAAAAGAAAAACTAACTTTCAAACAAGCTGTTACATTTTCAAACAAAATAATGACTTTTCAAGAAAATGGTTAATTTTCAAATTTAGTAGTTGAATGTCAAATCAGAAAGACGAATTTGCAACTGAGATAGTTAAAATTTTGACTAGACATTAATTTTCAACCAAAAAATACAATTTTTCAACAAAATCGTTGAATTTTGAAATATGAAAATAATCATCTATAACCAGAAACTGTATACTTGTTAACTTGAATTGTTAACCGTAAAGAAGAATTTTCAAACAAGAGCATTAACTTTTGAAGAAAAAATAATTTTCCACCAAAAAATGGATTTCTCAATAAAGACTGTGAAGTTTCAACGAATCAATTAAATTTTGAACCAAAAAGACAAATTTTCATTGAACTTGTTGAATTCTTAAGCAGAAAATATTTATTTTCAACTCAAAATGGAGCAGTTAAATTTTTAGTTGATAAAATCAATTATCAGGTAAAATGATGAATCTTTATGTGGAATAGATGTATTTTCTGCCTGAAAGATCAATTTTTACCCATAATAAATACTCGAATTTTCTGAAAAAAAATCAATTGATTTTGAACGAAATAGTTACATTTCCAACCGGAGGTAAATTTTGAATTAAAATAGTGTACACCTAAAAAAAAATTAATTTCCACCAAAAGAGTTTTACCTTTAACTAAGTAGTTGATTTTCCACCTAAAAAAGGATGAAGTACTATTTCTACTCTGAAAACCGCTTGAAGAAATTTCCTCATTGGAAAATAAGGAGGACTTTCAAATTGTGACAAATTTTAAATTTTAAGGGCGATTTCGTTAAATTCGTCTCTTCTGAATCCGAATTATAATTATTTGAAAAAGTTCTCGTTCCATGTGAAAAATTTCATATTCTAAGTGGGATGATATTTCTTCCCTGAAACTCCCTGTCCTTAAATAAAAGCAATAATAATTTTCTTAAATTCCCTGCCTCAAATCACATAAATGAGAAGAATGCAAATAAAACGTGATAAATATATTTTTCTGAAAAAACTGAGAACATAATTCTTTTGTATGGTTGAGCTTTCATCAATTCGATTATCAAACTTGAGTTAGCTCAAAAAACTCACAGAGCAGAAAATTTAAAAAATGTTTTTCTTTTAATGGAAAAAAAAACAAAAATTCTGTCTCTTATAAAGTATAGATATATTAAAAAGTTTCAGAATCAGACTAAAGGAATGTAAGTCCTTTCAATGGAATGATAAAATCTCTTTTTAATTTGTAACAAGATCATTCGTATTTTTTGGTGAAACTCTTCATTTTTTGGGTTAAGTCGAATAACTTCCTGTTTTTTTTATTGATACCTATAACCTACATAATAAAAATTCCACGTGATTTAATCCAATAAAATGTCAAACTATACTACTACTGACGTGGTAATTTTTGTTGCTTTGACACTGTTGTTCTGTCGCAAATTGAAATTCAAATTAAAAATTTGCCGAAATGCAATCAGCGCCAAAGTTTCACATTTTTCCCGCTGAGCCAAGTTGGGAACCAACTGTCTATACACGGAAAGAAATTTTTTACAGCTGCTGCATTCATAGTAGCAGGACAGCGCAACCAAGGCGTGAAAGCAGCAGCAACACCAACTTTGGCAAAACGTCTGTCCCATAAAGTTAGTTATCCATTTCTGAGACAACAGTTGTCCCACACTGGGAACGCAGCGTTCCCTAAAAAGGAAAACCGTTGTAAACAGAAGGCATATTGCAGTACTACAGTTTGGAGCAACGAAGTTACCTATAAGTGCCGCTGTTGTACCAAATTTCTTCCCGTGTAGGATACAATGAGTGGCGTGGCATACCCCTGCCAAGATTATGAAAAAAGTTTCCTTCTTTGTATATTTTAGAACCCAAAAAGAATCATTAAGGAAAATTCAGCACTCCTTTATAATTCACCCATAAGTTGTTACTGTTTAATTATTAAATCTAATTGAACTTGGCGTCTCCTCTTCTAGATCAACATATAGGGATTTCTTTTGATTTTTGAATTCGAATTTTTATTATCGTAAATCTTTTTAAAGCACATAAGAATCGATAACCATAACTGAAATGAAGAAATCAGATGCACACGCATAAAATCGCGTTAATCTTCGTCCTTCTAAAATGGAAGCGAAATATATGCATCTAGGTGTTAGTGACGGTCGTCAGTAATTTTTTCAAAGCGGACGGATCCGCATAATGGTACTTCCACACGAAATCGAGCCGTAATTTACACGGTCCGATGGCTTCATTAGGCGAGAATCCCAGAAATGGCAGTCACGTGTGCTCGAGGGCGTGAGAGCCCTCTTTTTCTCCTTCTACCCAAAAGTGTTAAAATGCTTTCAGCTTGCTTTTAAAGCCGAAGTTCAAGCCAGAAATCACCAGGTAGAGTTGAGATCCACAGAACTTCCCTAAAATTTACGTGAATATTAAACAGCATATTAAAAAATCGGGTTTCGCAACTAAATGCTGGAAAGAGGGTGATTAATTTAAAATTCAAGCAAACATACGATTTTATGGCCCAAGTGCTTTGAGGGAATTCATGTAAAATAAACTTTTACGTGATTATCCAAATAATAAAAATAATCTCAAGTAGATTTATTAGTGGACATATTAGGGTGGTCCAAAAATGCATTAGAAATTTTTTTTCTAATTTTGATGCAAAATGCCAGGAAATTTGTTATAATCCACAAAACAAAGAGGCATTTTTTTATTTAACAACAAAAAATAATTAGAGGTGGTGCAAGCCTCATAAAGTTGGACACGTATTTCCCATAAGAAAAAAAGACGTTTTTGTAAATCTTATTCAGAATTCTCAACATTGGGTGAATCGAGTTCAAATCTCACCATTTCTCTTTACAGTCAGTCACAGAATGCGAAAAAAATCATACTTTTCAAAGATCAACCCCACCAGTCTGTTTTATAGGGTCCCGAAAAACCCCCATAAGTGAAAAAATGGGGTTTTCCCGTTTTTGGCGCTAATTATGATTTTTTTTAGTTTTTCTAACGCAGATTGTTTCAAATACATGAAATACTACTTTATACTGATACTTAGATGTTTATTGAAATTGTTTAACAATTTGTTATTGCTTTAAGCAGCTTTCCCTTGGAAAAAGGTTAGAAAGTCAAGGTTTTTTCTGAATTTTTCCACTTATTTTTATCGTTTCAGTTGAAGCGAGCTAATAATCAATCAAAGTTAACAAAAATATTTGTATAAACAATTTGTTAATAATTATAACAATATTCTCTTAGAATATTGCTACAAAGTAACGATTTTTTTCTGCAATTTTCAACTTTTTGTCCACTTTTCACTTGGAGTAATTATTCAATTTATTATAGCAAAAATTATTCTTCGAACAAATTGTAAATGTTTATAGCTATCTTCTCCTAGATTAATACAACATAGTTGCAGTTTTTCCCTGAAAACAATTCGTTATCATTGCTAATAATATTTCATTCAACACATGCATAAGAAGTTGCTGTTTTGAGAGCAGGGGGGAAACTGGGAAAGAAACTCCTAGCAGGGAAAAAACTCCAGCTTGAGGAAAAAAACTAAAAAACCCGTGTTTTTCATGTGTGTGTTGAAAAAAATATCGTATGCAATTTGGGATAGACATAGGTGCATAATATAATATTCTCAGCTAATGATAGGAACTTACGATTTTTTCTGGAAATTTCAACTTTTTGCCCACATTTCACTCGTAGTGAGTTGATATTCAATTTAGTTTAACAAAAATAATTGTTTAAACAAATTATTATTGTTTATGGCTATCTTCTCTTAGATTAGTGCTAAAAAAGTGCTGTTTTTTTCTAAAATGTTAAATTTTGCTTTACCTTCTTAGTTGTGAACAAATAATGAATAAATATTATAGAAAATCATATTTTAAATAGTGTTGTACTCTTTTAAGTAAATTTTTTTTGTTCTTTTCCCAATGTCAAAAAAATTCAATTAAAACTAAAACATTTCAGTAAAAATCACAACTTTCTAGCATTTATCTAAGAGAAAATGGTTTTAAACAATAATAAATTGTTTAAATAAGCATTTTTGTTAACCCGCATTAATTATTACCTAACCAAGTGGGAAGTGGGCAAAAAGTTGAAAATTTCAGAAAAAAACACAAGTTTCTATCATTAGACAAAGCAAATATTATTAGCAATTATAATAAATTGTTTAAACAATTATTTTTTTTTTAATTAAATAATTATTACTTTAGTCTAATTGAAAGGTGATGAAAAGTAAAAAATTTCAGGTTAAAATGGTAACTATGTAGTGTTGATCTAGAAAAAGATAGCTATAAACATTTACAATTTGCTTAAACAATTATTTTTGCTAAATAAAATAAAATAATTACTTACATTAGGTGGAAACTAGACAAAAAGTTGAAATTTTCAGAAAAACCCGCATCTTTGTAGCATTATTCAAAGAGAATATTGTTTTGATTAGTAACAAATTGTTTAAACAATTATTTTTGGTAACTTTAATTGATTATTACCTCGCTTCAACTGGAAAGTTTATGATAAATTGAGAAATTCAGAAAAAACCTTGACTTCTAACCCTTTTCTAAGAGAAGACCTATAGGGGTGATATTTGGAAATTAATATTTTATTTGTATTCTGTGACTAATTGTGAAGAGAAATTGTGAATTTCGAACTCGATTCACCTAATATTGAGAATTCTGAATAAAATTCGAAAAACGTCTTTTCTTCCTATAGGAAATACGTGTTAAACTTCATGGGGCTTGCGCCACCTCTAAACATGCTTTTTTTTAAATGCGTTTATTTTTTTGTAGATTCGAACAAATTTCCGGACGTTTTGCACAAAAATTCGAAAAAAATTTGTTGGACCACCCTATTGGACTTATAAGTGGTTCATTTGTGTCGTTATTAAATGTTTAAAAATAGTGAAAGATAAATAAATTACTGAATGTAACATGCACGCTTTTAATCTGATAGTTGATGAAAGTTAAACGGCATATTATTTCCATAACTCAAATGAGCACATAAATCTGACTGTCTGCCTGAACTGTAAGAGCTGAATACAGCTTTCAATCAAAACAGGATTTCTGATTTTTACGCGTAAGTTAGCGCAAGTTTCCACCGACAAAAGCGCGACAAATGCGTAAGCGATACTCTGCTATTGCCTCCATTAGTGGTTAATATATGCAAAATATCCTTATTATCCAAGCCGACCGTCCTATAAAGTGCGTATAAGCATTACAGGAGATATGAATCTCCACCTGACCACATCTTTTACATCTTGAGATGCTGGGATCTCTTATGGAAATTTGAAAAGTGCGAATGGGAATGGAAAGTTGTGTGATGTAACGCCGATAAGGGGAATCACTCTAATGTTGAAACCATTCCCGAATGATAAAAGAGGAGACTTGAGACACTTGAGACTCTTGAGAATAAAAAAGGCTCACTAAAAATCGCCCTCTTGAATTGCGGAAAAGAGAAACTAGTATCATCAATTACGCTAAAAAGAAAGTGGATGTAACGGAAAATTTTTGGAGAAAAGGTTGAAACAAATCTAATTACTTCCTCTGTAAAAATTTGCGTATAGAAAACACGCGATTTTGGAGTCAAACTTCGGCAACGATGAAACAATGCAAATTTTTATGCTGTTGTTTTGAAAAATTTTACTTCTCTTGATTACAAATCTGGCCTACGACGTATCCCCCCTCCCCCGCCTTTCCTTCTCTCATTTTTCACCCAGCAAGTTTCACTTCCGACTTGCATGTCTTTTTAAACCCGCACTCCAATTTTGTTGACAACGCAAGTTGGAAGTGAAACTCGTGAGTGGAAAAATCAGAAAATGGCAGAAAAAGTTGATCGTGAGGTAGTCGTGTAATTTTAAAAAGTAGAAATTGAGAGAGGTAAAATTGAAAAAAAAAATCGAATTTCTTATTACCGTCCAAAATTCGAGTAGAAATCTGCAACTCCTGGCAGTCAAACAAAAAAACAAGAATCCAATAACTTATTTTGGACAAACACCTTTAAATATTCCTATTAATAAAAAAAAGTATATAAAAAGAAAAGGTGAGAAGACAAAAGAGGAAGCAGTCTCCGAATCTCATTCTTTCTCTTTTTTTCTATATTTCCTCTTTTCATTTTAAACACACAACCAAAATATTCGAAATATCTACCGACGTTGCGGAGTTCACCAAACACCCTTATTGAGGTAAAAGATCTCTCAACAGGTCAAAACCCAAGAGAACCCCGGCTGGTCTCAACCTGAATTCCCAATGAATTGGGTTTTGATCTGATAGGAGATTTTTTACCTTGATAAGGGTGTTGGGCGAACACCGAAACGTTGGTTTAATATTTTGAATATTTTGGTTTTGTGTTTTTTTTATAGAAAAAAATTAAAAATAGAAAGAAGAGAAATAAGGAGATTTGGAGGTTGCTTCCACTCTTATCTTTTCTCCTTTACTTTTTTTATTAATAGGTATATTCGAAAAATTTTGTCAAAATTTATTCGTTTGATTCTTAGTTTCTTTATTTAATTGCCAGGAATTGCAGATTTAAAAAGAGCAAAATCATCAGGCACGTGAAGTTTGCATTGTTTCCTCCTTGCTGAAGTTTCACTTCGGAAAAATGCGTTTTTCATATGCAGATTTTTTTCATGAACTCACACCCTTTTTACGAATGTGCTCGGCAGTGAAAGTAAGGTTTCAAACTTTGATAATGTTTAGTACATGTTGTGAAGACATATTTTCATAAAATTCTTGATTTTTGATCAATATGGTTCAATGATAACTTTTGAAATCACATACTGCAAATTTTCGAGACTCATTACGTTTGTTTGGGAATTCTACTGTTTCGTTGAATATTTTATTATTTTTTGCAAATGAGACTTATTTGTTAAAAAGTCATATTGTATGCTAAAAATGGAACCACTTGATTCAAATTGGGAAAAGATTAACTTTTTTGACAGAATATTTATTTCTTCCGCAGGAAATTTTGATGCTGTTCTGAAAATTGGTTTTATTTCTGGCTTAAAGTTCATCTCTTAATCGAAAAAATGAATATTCCTCATTTAGTTGGAACTCATCATTTTTAGTTTTAAAATCAACTATTTGACTAAAAGTGAATGTATTTCATATAGAATATATGTATTTTGTTGATAATTCATTTTCTTTTACGAAGAATGAATCTTTTTAGTCAAAATTTTATAATTTCTGTTGATAATTTGACTATTTGGTTATATGATGAACTCTTTTGTTGAAAATTTTTTTATTTTATAAATATTAAGGATTCAAGTTGAAACCTAACTACTTCTTCTGAAAATGAACTTATATCTTTATATTTTCGTTTCTTCTCGTTGAATTTGAATGCTTTTGATTTTTATCCAAATATAATTTTATTTGAACCATTACGATTTTCATTACACGGAAAAAATATGTTATCGAATTTTCCGTTGACTGTCACCCACTTTTGGATAGAATGAAAAGTTCATGAAATTTTCATTAACTATTTATAAAATCTTGTGCGCTGTTTATTGCATTTGTTTCAAGTTTGCAAAACAAATAAACAAATCAGCCGAGGTTCAAGAAAATTTAATAAACAGTGCACGAGACTATGAAAAAAATTAATGAAAGTGTCACGAACTGTTCTGCATATCGAAAAGTGGTTGACAGTTAACGGAAATTTCGAAAACCTATTTTTTCCGTGTAGGAATTAATTTTTTTCCATTGAAGACTCAACATTTTTGTATAAAATTCCTCGTTTTGGTTGAAAAATCAAACAACGGAGTTAGGAATGAACATTTTTCCTAGA
Organism: Neuroterus valhalla; assembly: GCA_011762715.2. Classification (NCBI taxonomy): domain Eukaryota; kingdom Metazoa; phylum Arthropoda; class Insecta; order Hymenoptera; family Cynipidae; genus Neuroterus; species Neuroterus valhalla. Next base: position 9,646 of record WSXT02109259.1, read on the forward strand.
AAAAATTACCTGTTTCGTTGGAATATTGACTATTTTATTCTTAATAAACATATTTGGTATAAAATTAATTTTTCTGTACGAAAATCATATTTTCATTCAAAATTCCTCTTTTTGAGAGCATTAATCTTTTTTGTAGAAAATTCATCATAGTGGTTGAAAATGTCAATCATTTTGTTTGAAATTCATTTACTTTGTTAAGAATGTTGTTCCGGTTTGGAGATTTAATTGTTCTGAACTCATAATTTCTAGACAAAAATGATTTTTTTTTGTTATATATGGATGTATTCCATTGAGGATTTAAATATTTTTTTCAGACATCTCATTTTTTCTATAAATGAAGCTGGTTCAAAAAAATTTTCTTTCTGTTACAAAATAAAAAAAGGTGATTCTGGTGGAACATACAGAAAACTCATTTTATTGGTTTCAAATTCAACCATTTGGTTGAAGGTTCATGCAGTTTGTCCAAAATTAATTTATATGGTTGACGATTCAATTATTAAGGAAAATTGTATATCACTGCTTGAATTAAACAGGTTGAGGATTCGTTTCTTTTTTCTTTTTTACGTATTTAGTTTAAAAACTAAAAAATCGAATATTTTATTCTTGGTTGGAACAGTTCTGTTCGAAGTTAACTTATTTTGTTGAAATTTAGACTTCTTTGTAGAAGTTATCTTCTTTTCTATGAAATACGGCAATTTTTCTGAAAAGTTTGTCCTTTTAAACTCGAAATTTATCTTTCATAGTGGAAAAGTGATTATTTTCGGTTAAGAATGAAATTTTTGTAAAAACAAATTGTCGTTTTGGCTTCAAAATAAACTTATTATTCGTTAAAAATTTTAGTATATATTGAAAATTCCACTATCTTTTAATTTTGTTGAGAATAAGTCGTTTTGAATTAAAAATTTACATATCATGATATAGAATCCTTTTTGCTTGATTGATAATGATCTTGTTGGCATGCAAATTTAGTTATTTGGCTAAAAATTCGATTATTCTCTTGAAAATTTTACTTTTCAAGTGAAAAATGACGAAAAACAAAGGATAAAGGTTATAGAAGTTAAAATTAGCAATCCTACATTCAAATAGCAACATCAAGAGATAAAAAACGTAGGTATTCAGAGTTAAACGAGTTCCATTTCAACATTTCACTGTATTGTTAGATGTTGTTGATTTCAGAAGTGCACCAACTTGAATAGAATATAAGAATATTATAATTAGGTTATAGTAGATCACTGCCAATTCGGAACGCACAAAATTTCAAAATATATTGGAAGCGAATTCAAAGATGAATTTCAAATGAGACAAATACAAATTTGTCAAATTTTAAATGATGTGCCTCAATAAGTTACATACGATTTCTTTTTCAGGTACTGAGCCCAAACACAAACTTCGATATGCCTCATTACAGTAGAATAACAGAAAAAAACCAACTTAGCCTAATGAAAATTCACCGCCTCTCATTTCTTGCATGAAAAACAAGTTTCTGACACTTATTCTACGTCAAAGGAGCTTCCAAAAAGATAACTATGTTGTATCCTTGAGTATGTCAAGCATGTCAACATTCATCACCCAACACATATGAATTCTAGAGGTA
>WSXT02109270.1:0-11238 GCA_011762715.2 Neuroterus valhalla
GGGGGGGGTCGAATTTTACACAAATCTAATACCTTCTATGATGAGAATGTAAAAAAATCGAATCATTATGTAATAGATCTTTCCATTATCCTCCACAGGGATGCGTGCATGCCAATAAATTCTAAATTAAACTTGGAATGCCACATGCTGGAATGATAATACGCCATATTCGTAATGTTTCGGGTTTTTGAATCTTTTGTCCCAAATTGAATCAGTGAAAATATTTCAAAGAATTTCTATTATTAACCAAAAATAATCAAATGGACTTCAAGGTGATAATTAATTAAATGGATGTAGTCGGCGACTATCGAATATTTGTGATCACAGAGAAACTGCTAATTGACCTATTCATGCCCTTATGACGGTCCAAAACAATTACATTGATTAATTCGAACATCGTTTGCAGAAAAAAGGATACCTTGTGAAGCGATCGATCACTATCTGCCGATGAGAATTTTCAGGGTCATGATCCTTCAGACATTCAACTTCATAATTTATACTAAGTACAGCGTGCCACTTTGGCACATTTTGTAACTTCTATCTGCACGCGAGTCACTTGAAACTTCTGCTCTATGTTTATCGAAGGTATCATTTGTAAGATAATGCAGGGATATTAAGATCACATCTCACTGCATGATCAGGCAGACATTAAATCAGTACTTTGTCTTCTAGTCGGTTAGTGGGGCGTCCTAATTTTAGCACTGTGAGCATTGCAAAAATTAGTGAAAATTTGTATCGAAACTGTTCAAACAGATAAAATTAATAATTAATTCAATAGAACGAAAAAGTAAAGTTTGAGCATTTATTCACATCTTCCTTCGATTATATTTATACATAAATTGCATTTTAGAGCAGAGTTTGGAGATGTTTTCTGGGTCTAGCTTTGATTATAGTCATTATCATAAAATTAAATTGCAAAGTCACCTAATTATTTCTCAGGTAAGCAATAAAAAATAGAAAAGAACAAAAGTTATATAAGTTGGTAGGTTTATCATATTTCTTTGTAATTATGAGAAAGTTTAGTCATTTTATTTATCAGCAATTGGTTATTTATCATCATTAGTATCAAGTACATATTTAATGTTAAATATTTATGTTTGTATGGAAATGATTTAAAATATCACGTTCAAGCAGTATAAGTCTCCTTATTACTTCATTTTAATTAGAGTTATACCCGATCCTTCAGCAACTTGCTTTCTCCCATAGAAAGTTATTTTTCTAAAAGTTTCTAATATGATGCATTTCAAAAAATTACTCAACAATAAATCCGTTTCATTAGAAAGATAACCTTGCACAAAATCTAACTATTTTACTCTTAGAATGACTAAACCTCTTTTAATTTATTAACATTATTTCCAGAAAATTTAAATTGCATAAGGAACTATATAAAAGATTTTTTTTCACGAATCAACACTGGGGTGTGGTCAAAAGATTTTTTTTCTCGAATTTTTATGCAAAACGCCCGGAAATTTTTTCGAATCCACAAAAAAATAAACGCATTTTTTTCATGAAAAAAAATTGTATTTAGTGGTGGCGCAAGTCCCATGAAGTTTAACTCGTATTCCCCATAAGAAAAAAGGAGGTTTTTGTCAATTTTATTCAGAATTCTCAATATTAGGTGAATCGAGTGGAAAATTCACAATAAGTCACAGAATGCGAATAAAATATTACTTATAAATATCGCCCCCATAAGCGTGTCTTATAGGGTCCCGAAAAAACCCCATGGGTTTTCAAGTTTTTGGCGCTAATTGTGATTTGATTACGGTTTTTTTTAACGCAGGTTATTTGAAATACATAGAATACAATTTTATTCTGATAATTAGAAGTTTATTTAAATTTTTCAACTATTTATTATTGTTTTTAGCAACTTTCTCTTAGTAAAGGGTTAGAAAGTCAAGGTTTTTTTTCTGAATTTTTCAACTTGTTTTTAACGTTTCAGTCGAAGTGAGGTAATAATCGATCAAAGTTGACGAAAATAATTGCTTAAACAATTTTGGTTATGATTATAACAAATTCTCTCAGAATAATGCAGAAAAGTTGTGGTTCATCCTAAAATTTTCAATTTTTTGTCCACTTTTCACTTGAAGTAAGTATTAATTTGAATGAATTTAGCAAAAATAATTGTTTAAGCAAATGGTAAATGTATATGGCTATCTTCTTCTAGATTAATATTACATAAATGCAGTTTTTTCTGAAATTTTCAACTTTTAACAACTTTTCACTTCAAATGAGGTAATATTCAATATAATTTACCGAAAATAATTGTTCCAACAAATTGTTATTATTTATGGCTTTCTTCTCTTCGGTTAGTGATAAAAAGTTGGGATTTTTTCTAAACTCTTAAACCTTTTGTCCTCTTATTACTCAGTGAGGTAATAATTATTGCGAGTTAACAAATATGCTAACAATTTATTATTGTTTATAACGATTTACTCTTATATAAGTGTTGGAAACTTGTGGGTTTTCATGAAATGTTCAACATTGCACTGAATGGAATTTGAATGAAATTCAATTCGATTGAATTGATTTGATTGTTGGTTAAATTAGATTGTTTCTATTTGAAATAAATTTTTTTTAAATATCAAACATTATATTTTTGGATAAAAATTTATATTTTCAGGTCGAAAATTTAACTCTTTGGTTGAAAGTTCTCTTTAGTGTTTATTTATTATTTGCTCACGACTTAAAAGGTGAAGCAAAGTTAGAGAGAAGATAACCACAAACAATATTAATTTGTTTAAACCATTCTTTTATGTAAATTAAATTAAATATCAATTCGCTTCAAGTGAAAAAGTACAAAAATTTCAGAATAAACCGCAAGTTGCTATCATCAAGAAAAGAAAATATTATGAGCAATGATAATGAATTGTTTCCAAAATAATTGTTTTAACATGAATTAATTATTACTCTTATCTAATTGAGAAGTTATAAACAAACATCTAAAATTTGTTTAAACAATAATTTTTGCTAAATTAAATTGAATCATTACTTACCTCAGGTTGAAAATGATAAAAAAGTTGAAAATTTCAGAAAAAATCTCAACTTTGTAGCATTATTCTAAGACCATATTGTTATAATAATAATACATTGTTCGAACAATTATATTTGTTAACTTCAATAGATCATTACCTCGCTCTAACTAAAACCTTGAAAATAAGTTGAAAATTTCAGAAAAAACCTTGACTTTCTAACCCTTTTCTAATAGAAAATGGCTAAAAACAATAATAAATAGTTAAAAAATTTGAATAAACATCTGATTAACAGTATAAAGTAGTATCTCATGTATCTGAAACCATCTGCGTGGAAAAAACCGCAAAAAATTCATAATTAGCGCCAAAATCTCGAAAAAACATTTTTTCACTCATGAGGGTTTTTCGGGACCCTATACAACAGACTCATAGGGGTGATATTTCAGAAATAATATTTTATTCGCATTCTGTGACCAATGTGAAGAGAAATGGTGAATTTTGAACTCGATTTACCTGATATTGAGAATTCTGAATGAAATTTTCGAAAACGTTTTTTTTTCTTATGGAAAATACGTGTTGAACTTCATGGGGCTTGCGCCACCTCTAAATATTATTTTTTTTAAATGCGTTTATTTTTTTGTGGAGTCCAAAAACTTCCCGGTCTTTTTGCATGAAAAATTCCACAAAAAAAGTTTTCTAATGCATTTTTGGACCACCCTAATCAACACTCAAATCACCATGGTATTCAAAATACTTGAAATTTCATGAAAAAAGCAAAGATAGTAAATCAGGTGAAAAATATTCGTGAAAATTAAAAAAAGCTTCTGAAAAGGAATAGCTTCGTAGCAGAAAATCAGGCATGCAAGGGTGTAAGTATTAGTTTTAGAGGAAAGGCTGTACAGCGGACCCCATACAAAGAAAACTCGGAGACATGTAATTATGGAGTTCCAATTTTTAAATACACTTTGATCCAAAAGAATTTTCCCCTTTAAAAAGCGAGAAACAGTTGTTGGTTCTTGAAACTCCGCTTATGGTGTAAATAATACTCTCATCGAAATGAATCAAAATGCAATTATAACCTAATGAGTAATAAAGAGCATCAGAGAAGTGAAATTCATTCCATTGGAATTTCTCAGGGTGAAAGCAAATGCATGTCCATAATGCATATTTTCATGTCCTTTTCTGACTTTAATCGTTCCATTATAACTTTTGAGTTCATGCAAAAAGGAATACATATCCCAAAAATAATGCACTCTTGAATTATTCATTTGGTTACTGCACAATGATACACCAAAGTTCATAAAATTAGCACTTTTTAATTCCCCAATCTTTCAGCTTATTCGTACTATTTCTAATTTACATATTACCGTTAGCAACCTCTAGTTATTCAAAGTTTTCTGCACTTTCAGTATCTTTGCAGTACATAATATGTTTCAATAACTTTCTTTGGGGCAAAATAGCTTTGAACTTTCAATTAATAAATTTCAACCAAATTGAAATTATTAATAAGACATAGATTGAATCTTCATTCACAGATTTGTAGATGAATGAACTTTTCGGATGACCACGCGTATTTGAAAGTGTTGATATAGAGCGTCAGAAGATTGATTATTTTCTTCTGATCTTTTTTCTGCCATCTACTTATAACTCGTGTTTTCTAGTCGAGAAAAATTGACTTTTTTATGACACCTACCGTGCCGACAAAGCGAAAACCAAAACTGCGAATAACTGCGAGAAGTGTCTGGCTGGAAACCCAGCCTTTCTTTTGATGAGTTAGGAAAGTCAGAATGCTTCTGATTCCTGACATACTTTCCACAGCTCTTAATTCACCTCTGTTGCCATGCTTTATTTTACTATCAGTATTATTTAAGAGTCTATTAAACATGCTTAGCAAGAAAGTGAGCATTATTATCAAAGAATAAATGCTGCTTAGTTTGCGGTAAACTCTTGTAAACACGAACACTGGATGCACTCGAAAATGAAAGTTCATGCAATTTTAGAGAGAGTAATGTTAGATCAGTTCGAGAAAAATAGTTGTTTTCGTTAGTCCATTGTCCCTGGTAAACGCCTACTTTCAATAAAGAGGATCGTTTCCAAAGATTTTAATTTTTACGAGTATAAGGTATGTCTTCATTTTTATAATAATGACTCCTTTATAGGCATCCTGAATATAAAAAAGTGCCTTGAAATAAAAATAGAGTCCCAATAATGATTGGATATGAGTCAAATTTGCAAATAGGACTCAGTTCCCAAAATTTACTGCTGGAAATGGACTAAAGTACCAAATACTTCGAAATTCCGTCCAGTTTGAGCAGACATTTTTTGAGACTAAAATGCTCATAATTTTCTGTGAAAAATTCCATTTTACAGTACTATGAATTCTTACTTCTGCTTTCAACATTTATGTGGCAAGAAAATCCTGCTGAGACAGGACGAATTAAAACTTTTAAAAGTACTCATCTCAATTCCAGAAGGACCTTTTTGGAACAAAAGTCTTTTAAGCTCTCGTATGAATTAGAGAACATACAAATTTATTGGAATCTTTCTCGAACAGTTTTTCCAGAAATTTCTGTTCAAACAGAATATTTGAACTACTTCACCTCTATTAAAAAGGTATCATTTTTGTTGCAACAGTGCCTACCCAGGCGCGAAAGTTATGCATGGTGGAACAAATGATGCATTATTTCCATTTGCTCAATCAAAATGACGTACAAAATAAATAATAACTGCACGTATTTTTTCCTGTGACATGTAACTTTTCCGCATAGGTAATTGATACGTAAATGCGTATCAATATAAAAAAAATCTGCCCGCCGCGCGTGCACATTCTCATGGCGCGCTGCGCGCGCGGCTCGCAAGTTTGAGCGCCTATGGCGCGCGTCATTCGGATCTCGCGCTTCGCGCTCGATATTGTATTAACCTCGCGCTGCGTGCTCGTTTTTTTTTCACCTCGCGCTTCGCGTTCGGCTTCATACGTGTTTGATTCAGATTACAGTGTGATGCAAACAAAGACTTGCAAATATTGAAAAACTCCTGAAAACCTCCACTTCTATGAAGATTATTGATTTTTTTTTCATTTTTGATAAAAAATTTTTTATATTAAGTTTACTCAAGGCTCTACTGGCCTTGAGGAACACATTCTCATTACAATACTCGCCACTGATATTTACATCTCGCATAGTTTGGCTAGCAAATTGAATTTTTCATTGTTTAAGAAGCGTTGTCACGATAAAAAAAAAATATACGCCGTATTGGGAAAAATTTCATGTAAAACTTGTGAAACTTCTAAAAATGAACAATTTTTCTATAAATTATCTCTTCTTGTCTCTTATTGTTTGGCTTGAAGATTGAATTTTTTATTTTTGTAAGTGTATTATCACGATGAGAACGAAAACTATTTGTCCTATCGAAAAATAATCAACAATGAATTTGTAGACTTTTTGAGGTAAACAATTTTTGTCTTTTTCATTTTTTTTTCCATATCTCGCATAGTCTTGCTCCAAAATGTAATTTTCATTTTTGGTAATATTTTTCTCGATTTAAACAAAAACTATGCATCTGAAGAAAAAATGGTGTATATAAAATATATAGGTCTTTTTAAAATAAATAATTTTTTATCTTAACATTTTTTCACACCTTGCATAGTTTGAGCGGAAACATGCATTTTTGATTTTTCAAAAAGCGATTTTGATGGATAAAACCAGAACCATTGTTCAAAACTGGCTGGTAAACGAACTGGTAAACCTTTTTCTGCTTTTAACTTTTTTTTTCAATTTTGCGTTATGTGGCTAAAACTTCTCACTTTTCGTTTCTATTTTTGAATTTTGAAAATGCCATAACTCTGACAATTTTGTTTTATCGAAAAAAGTCATATGGATAAATTGTTTCACTTCTCACCTGCTACAAGAAACCGTACTCAAAATTTTTGAGTCATGGAAAAAAAATGCAAAAAAATTTTCAAGATGCTCCTCCTCTTCTATTTGTGATTCAAAACAGCTGGTTAACGAACTCGACTTGTATTTTTGGTCCCTCAAAATGGTTGCCAAAGCACGATCGAATATGATCATTCTTCTGAAAGTTATCGAGTTCACAGATTATTTTTCATCTTTTTTTGTGCCATCAAAAATGGAATTTTAGATTTTTTGATCAAATTCAGAAAGTCGTATTCACGATCTTGTAGGGCTCCCAAGAAAAACATTTTTGCTCTCTGACTTTCTTTTTCATCTTGCGTTATTTTGCTAAAAATTCTCATTTTCTTTTATATTTTTGGATTATGAAAATGCCATAACTCTGACCATTTCGCCTTTATCAAAAAAAGTCATGAGGATAAATTGTTTCATTTTTCACCCACTACAAGAATATGTACTTACAATTTTTCAATCTTGGAAAAAAAACGAACGAATGACGAACTCGACTTGTATTTTTGGTCCCTTAAAATGGGTGCCATAGCACGATCTAATATGATCATTCTTTCGAAAGTTATCGAGTTCACAGATTATTTTTCATCATTTTTTGTGCGATCAAAAATAAAATTTTCGATTGTTTTGATAAAATTCGAAAAGTCGTATTCACGGTCTTGTAGGGCTCCCAAGAAGAAACATTTTTGCTCCCTGACATTCTTTTCAATCTTGCGTTATTTGGCTAAAAATTCTAATTTTCTTTTATATTTTTGGATTTTGAAAATACCACAATTCTGACAATTTTGCTCACATCAAAAAAAGTCATGAGGATAAATTGTTTCATTTTTTACCTACCATAAGAAACTATGCTTACAATTTTTAAGTCTTGGAAAAAAAATTCAAAAAAAATGTTCAAAATGCTCCCCCCCTTCGATTTTTCATCCAAAATAGCTGGTTAACGGACTCATCCTGTCTTTTCGGTCCCTAAAAATGTGTGCCAAAGGGCAATCCAATCCGACCATTCTTCCGAAAGTTATCGAGTAACATAGTTTACAGACTACAGACTACAGACAGACAAACAGAAAGACATACACCTTCGTAAAAACCATTTTTTCTGACTCAGGGGGTGTTCAAACGTGAAGATTTCATCAAATCCGTGAAAGTCAATTTTCACATAAAACCAATACCTTCTCATTCAGAATAAGAATGTAAAAAAGATGGTAACATTCTTGGATCATTTTGTTACGGATCAAATTGATACCTTCAGATTCAGTGTGTTTGGCATTCTAGTCATTTTTTTACAGGAAATTTCAGGAACATGAATGCTTTGAGTGGCATGAAGTGTAAAGGTGCACAAACTTGAAGACTGTCTGAAAGTATAGATCCAGCTGATAAAAAATAATGAGCAAAGTGAAACTGTTCAAGTACTCCTGTCCCATAGCATTTTTACACAGCAGATTTGGTTTTCAACTTATTTGGGTCGTTTCTAGTACTGCTATCCTCTTCTCTACTTGAGTACTGATTAATTTCTCACACGCTACTTGGTAATTTATAAAGGACCTTGCTGGGTTTCTATCGATACTTCTTTTACTCACCTAAATTTGTATATTTGATAATCAGATCTGCAGCTTTTAAATGCTAAAATTTCAATAAAATACTGGAGGAAACTTCAGTTTCTATTTAAAAACTATAGTTTTGAAAGACTGTAATAAACCGGTTGGACCCAATAAGAGCGTTGTTACATTTCTCGGAATCTTTTCTTCCAAATTTGTTCTTCATGGTGTATTGTACAGAACAAATGAGAAATAAGTGACTCCTGACAATGCAATAACACCATTATCACACTCAACCACTTAATTAGAGTTTTGTTTTACACTTCCTTCAGTTTTTTGGAACGAAAATACAAATCATAAGTTTTACATCCTGAGGGTAGTAGCTTTTGCACTTCCGCTTTTCCATGTTAGCTAACTAGGTCTGGCGGATTGTCTGAAGAGACTCTTGCCCATGATCTTCATTTTACAAATCGGGATATTGCGATCAGAGATGAAGACTTTCTCCAATGAGCTGAATGTCCTGTCGCAAAGATGAAGCTTGTTTGCACCGGCAGAAGAAAATAATCGAAGAAAACGAGGTTTATCGATTCGAACAACATCGGTGAAAAAAACTGCTTCCAGTAAGACGATCAAGTAAAACATACGTGTTTAAACATGAACATAAGTGAAGGCAACACTTGGAATCAGGTCTTTAACACTCATTTAATTATTTCTGTTTTCAATTCATGATTCTGAATTCATGATTCTGAATTATTGATTTCCCGAAGAAGATATTTGCGACTTTCAAATTACAAAAGTAGATTAATCAAGTTGAACATATTAATCGCGGAAGGATCTACAAAATAGGATTGCCAATTTTCAGATGTGATTCTAAATGGATGAGATTTTGCTTCGCTTATACTATCCAGCGTAGATTGAGAGGTGTTCTAAACATTTGTAAATTCTAATAAATCACTGAATAAGCTGGAGATTATTTTCAACCATTTACATATTGCCAATCAAGTTGGAGATATCGATTGATTTCACTTTTTCAGTTTTTCAAGCTTCACTAAATTTCGGAAACAATTCACCACTAATTTCGGAAGCTATATCCATATGTTCAGCTCTGCATCTTAGCCAGCAATACTCACAGATTGATATTCAATCGCAAAAATATGATTCTATTCCACAGGAGATAAAAAAAAGCAAGAATCAAAAAGCGTGAGATATAAAAATTTTTTACTGGAAGCCGCCTCTATGCAGTAAGTACTCGGAACGATATCATCCATAGATTCGATTCAATGGAGTGAAAATTCGATTCGGGGTGTAATCATAAACTGTTGAATTGGTTGCACTTTTTCCTACTATCACACAGTATTTCACATTAAACTCGTACACAGAGGTAAGAAACTTACAGAGTAGAGCAGCATATCTTCCGCCTTAACGCATGAACGATTCTCTCTTGTGATACGTTTAACAGCACTGAAGATGTATGACCTCGATCGTCTTCGCGATCTCCGGAAACAGAAGACACTTCTAAGTTCCGCTGAGCCTCTTTCCGCGGTCCCGCGAGTCTATGTCGTATACGCACTCTTGGGAGAAACAGTGAACTGTTTCGCCCTGACGCGATCCACTTGACTTAACTCAAAGCTCCAGTTATCCCCACACAGCTCGAGGAGCCGGTTGACGGCAACTTGAGAGAGTAACCCCCCAACTTCCTCCTTCAAGTGTCTTGGATCTTTCGGTAAGATTTTCCATGGTGGCGAATGTGTGTACACGTATATCGCACAATCACCGCTGCTATGAGAGAAAGAGGGACCACCATATACAGAGTGTTGCTGAAAACATCCTTGGAAGACAATGCTTTCGATTATGATGTTCAAGTTCAAAGAAAGTTTCTGAGAAGTGATTTTGGATTACGGCATATGGGTGATTCCCCATAGACGGGGAACTTTCGGGTCCAAGGGTTATATTACTAAAAGTGCTGGTTCTATTGGTGGTAAACTCTATAAAGATCTTGAGTTTAGTACCTTCCAACAAGTCCCACATTAAAAATTGAATTAAATGATCATGACTCAGAGTAAACAAATATCACGTGCCCAAAAATGACTTTAAGAGATGACCACAATTTTATTATAAATATTTCAATATCAATGCAATATTCACAACATATGCACGCGAATATCCTGGCCAGCGGTAATTGGCCTAAGGTGAGAGAAACGAGCGCCAACAACCTAGCTAAGATTAACACAAAAATGTTCAGAATTACCGAAACGCGATTTATATTTGTTCATATAAATTAAACGCAGCATTTGCCAAGACCAAAAATTTAACGAGCTTATTGCAAGGGTTCAAATTATGTATCCGTGTATTCATACATTGTCTTGATGAGCCTGTTGATTCTTAATTAAATATGTCGGACTGAAATTGAGAGTTTTCAGGATTTTCCCGCATAGCGAGTCCAATCCGTCCCTTTCACACCTGTGCTCGCTCGCTCTGGCGAGACAAGGATAGCTGCTCCTTCGAAATGTCTCTTTCACACCCGTGCTTATGATCCTCTATATCCCAAAAAAACTTTCCATAAGGAAATTTGGGAAGGTGTGAGAAATTTCGTACTACTGTAATCCAAAAAAGACCCACATCCTTCGCGCAAACCCAGTTGAGAATTATCTTCAAAGATATGTCGGAAGATATTGATATTTTCATAAATCATAAAAAGGAGATAACATTAAATAAATAATATTTGAACTATTTCTCTTCGAGAACTGGATTGAATTTGATGCCGTTGATCGTTGACGCTGAAAATTATTTGTATACTTTGTTAGAAAGAATACAACT
>WSXT02109281.1:0-11238 GCA_011762715.2 Neuroterus valhalla
ACATAGGTCCAATCATGGAAAACTATGTTGGCCCAAGCTAGAAAAACAAGATTGGACCAACGTTAATCGGCGTTATCGAACCGACGTTCGACCGATGAACGGTAGCCAACATTGGGCCACTGTTGGACCAATTAATAATTTCTACCTGGGAAGTTACGCTTACCCCGAAAGGGATTTGGCTTAATGGTATAATATTAATAATAATACCGATGATACATCTTCAACAAGAATAGATGTTTTTTAATCAAAAAGATGAATTTTCAAACATAAAGATTAATTCTCTATGAAGAAGGCAAATTTTCCACGAAGTACATGAATTCTCAAAGAGATAGCTTAATTTTCAAGTTCACAAATCAATGATCAACTAAATACTTGATGTTCCACCTAAAAAAGATGCATATTGATTTTTAACAAAGAAGTTACAATGTCAACCAGAAGTAAATTTTGACTCAAAATAATGCAACTTAAAAAAAATTTGGTTTTCGACAAACAAGTTTAAATTTTAAACAAGTACTTGATTTTTGAACTTGAAAAGGATGAATTTGCAATGAAAAATGTAAATAAGTTTTTCATCAAAATTCAGAAATATTTCTTCTTTGGAATACTACTTCTACTCTACAGACTTTCTAAAGTTCATATTCCATGTAAAAAATTCTCTGCTCCAAGTGAAATTATACTTCTTCACTGAAACTCCCTGGCTTGAAATAAAAACTATAATTATTTTCTGAAATTCCCTGTCCCAAGTGAGAATAATGAGGAAAAGAAAATAAAACGTGTTCAATACATTTTTTTTTAAATGTAGATAAAGATATGTTTGAGCTATCATCAATTCGATAAACAAATTTGAGTCAGATTGAAAAATCTCAGAGAGTAACAAATTTGCAGAACCTTTTTCTTATAATGGAAAAGGATAAAAATTCTTCCTCTTACGAAGTACAGATGTACAAATAAGCGTATAAAATGTGATACAGCGAATAATTGCTATATATACCTATTCTCATGACTTCCATTGTATGGCAAGGTTCCTAATTTTTTCCACAAAACAGAGCGGAAGGAGAAAGATAATTCATCTCCGACATTAATATTTTCCATATTTGCTGTATTCATTCCTCTTAAAACTTTCATAATAATAAAAGATTACAATATAACGAGAAACGAAGATTCTGATAATTTAACTTATCTCCTCCCGTCTCATGTAAGGAAATAAAAATATAGATATGGGATTGGATTTGCCTGTAAAATATCTCTTGAATTTTCTGTTGGTGAAGTCTTTATCAATCGAATGATGAAATGGCATCTGCTTTTCCGGAAAATTTCAATTTTTTCTATCACATGTAGTTGAAAGTAGACTCATATTTTATAAATTTAGTCGCAGGAGAACAGTCGAGTAATTCTTGTACAACAGTTTTTTTAAGAAGTTAGCGATCTACTCTAAAGTTTTGATGACAGTCGGGAAATTTGAAGAAGAAAGGATTTAGAAAAGAATTCTGTACATAGTGGACACCTGGGCTTTTAGAATCTAGTCGACAGTCGGAGAAAACCATAAATAATGCGCACCCGTTTTTCAGGCAGTTCATGACAATATAAAACTTTCTTCTGGTGTGATTATCACCAGCAGAAATATTATACGCAATGGATACAAGTACATGCGAAAACATTGGATGTATCTAAAGTGAGGGTAGAGAATGAAAATTCTTACTTCAAATTGACTAAAATTTCCTCTTTACTGATCATTTCTCCTCTTCCTAATCTTGAAAGTATTTTTTAATTTCGATTGCGGTGCTTAAATTATTTCCAGATAAAAATTTACCTTGATAGGCAGTAAGTATACAAATTCTAATAAGACATTTTTTTGGGTTTATTGCTGTAAATTTCCGAAACCTAATTAACCGTTGAAGACAGTATAGTCTGAAGTAGCCTTCATTCTCAAGGTCTAGTTTTTTTATATTCGAAAGTTATAATCTTCTAGATTCATGAACAGAATCGGAATTTGAGTTTATAGGCAGTCGATTTTAAACTTTAATATTTGAATTCCACATACTTTGACAGAACTGAAAAGTTGAGAATGTACCGTTCCATGGAACATTAAAATCTATTACTTCAAGAACGTACGAATGCAAGAACCTCAAAAGATTACGATTTGGAATGATAAGAAACTTTAGAACGGAATAAATTGAAAAAATTTATATTTGAAAAGTTTCAGATCATTTTTGAAATCGTTTATAAAATTTTTCAGTTCTCTACTCTAGAAAAGATAAAAAGAAAAACAGTCTTTCGTATTAATATTTCTCCGTAGCGATTCCCATCGTGACTTCTTGTTACTTACGGATAGCTCGAAAATTTCCCGTTAATTCTTGAACAATTTTGAATTGTTTGAATAATTTTACCTTATTTTAACAATCATTTATTCCCAAAAAAATAATTTTCTGGAGAGAAATGGAGCCAGAAATGTTTATTTTTCCGATAAGTATCCTATGCCAATTTTTGATGAATAATTATGTACTTTCGATATTCTCATTCATATGATCAACAATTTTGCATTTAAAGATAAATGAGAATATAAAGCAATACTTACCGCAAGTAATGAAAAATTATAGAAAACAGTTCCCACATATCAGGAGGAAAGCATTGTACAACAAATAGAAACTGTTGAAACTATGACATAACGTTTTTGACAGGATTCACAACTCCTCAAAAGCATGTATTATTATGATAAATTCGTAAATAAGAGAATCTTCCGAAAATAATAATTGTTTAAAAAAATTATATTTGTTGGAACATTCGAGGAAGAGTTCATATATTCTGTCTATACACTGCACAGTCTATACGTGTTCTATTTTACTCAACTTGCGTGAAGTTATCGAAGATAAAAACTGCCTGGAAGAATGAAAATTAGTCAAGAATAGAAATAAATGTATGGAATATACAAACAGTAAATAAGTGTTCAGAGAAACATCATGCTTCCGAAGAATTTACTTCTCCAAAAAGTGACAATTTATTGCGATTCATTAAAAAATACGATGTTTAGGTGCGAAGTGGCAAGTGTTAATATTCGAATTTCTAAAAAAATGCAAGTTCTTTTTTGAAGATATAAGCATATTCTTAATTACATTTAAATTACATCTCATATTACGAAACAATTTTGTTTATACAAGCTTTCTCAATAGTGAGACATTCTCGGGGCCTTTCATACTTCAGATACCGACAATTAAATATTGATACTCAGCGTGTAAATCTGCGTTGCTCCGTTAGAGTAGAGGCTATGGATAATACTTTTTTCCTTCTTCCTCCTTAATTTTCATTGCCTATCGCTCAGACTTTCGACAGCTGGGTAAGAGAATATAGCGCTTATGTGTTTTACATTTCGAGCGACAGTCGAGCAAATTGTATACGAATGTTTATTCTAACTTTGGAATTGGAATGATCGAATTCTCCTCAAATGTTTCATATTTTCCAGGTGGTTGTTGACTACATTCTTGACCAAGAAGGCTTCTAAATTTCATTCGACTTTGTTTCGTATCCGAGCTCAGTATAAAAAGTTGACGAATTCTAAAGAGACTCAATTTTAACGTGTGAGCAATTGAATTTCTGGATATACTGTGTGCGTGTGTTCTGTGTATTATTATGTTCATCATCAAAGGAATTCGAAGTCGAAATTTCTGTTTGAGAAAGGGGCTAAATCAGATGGAAATACGATGACGAACCGGCGAGACAAGCGACGTTTTTTATCGACAGATCAACTTGATAATGACATGCTTAGTTGATACGATGCCAGTACTGTCCCTAACCAAAGAGCTTTCATAGCGCGCCTGCGCTATCTGTGGAACGACAAACATTCAGAGCTCTCACACCTCCCACATCAAGTGTTAGGAAACCGTGCCGTTAAATTTTCGCGAACAAGAGACGCACATGGAACACTTCCTCAACCGCTGAAAGAACAAACCGCAGACGAACATCAGGGAGCGACATTGAGAACAACTGCTGAAACAAGGCTTCCCTCGATAGACAATGGCGATTTGAGGAAAAGGAGAAAAATGAACATTTAGGTTCCTCCCAAGCCCTACGATCTTGCTGAAGTGGATGCTATCCTCTGTGAGGATCTCTTAGAGAATTCTGACCTCTGGAAAATCACTTGTTCAGATAAGGATGCGACAAAAGGTTTGGCTGAATCAATTTGAAGGTCCAAACCAACGATTGTTGAAAAAAAAAAAATGCAGAAAGACTTTTACGGCGAGGGTCCAAAACTTTGCTCATGAAATGAGGATCCATCATCACACATTGAAAATGTCGAAGCTGATAAGCATCAAGCAGCACTTTATTGAAATATGAGTACTATCTGACACCAGGAAGAGAATTGAAGGGAGGGAGCGTTAACGATCCTCATGTTTTTGTCAAAAACACACCCAGGAAGGGAATGTTCACCAATTACTGCTGAGGAGGTAAAAAAGTATTAAGAAGCACGAAAAACTTCTTCACTGCTGGTCCAGATTGTATTGTAGAATTTTTATGGGAGAAGTTCACTCCTAAACACCAACATCTGGCTCGCATCATTGCCTTACATTTAAAGTCAGAGACCCCTATTCCGCAGTGGCTGACAAACTGCACTTCTACCGAATGAAGGCGACTTGCCCAACCCAAGGAACTACAGGACGATGACTTGTCTAAACGCAGTGTATAGAATCTTTAAATCTATCCTGTATGACAGAATTGTTCAGATAATTCGACCTGTATAGAGCCAGATTAATTACCGACGAGGATCGAGAAGAGACGCAGCAGGTTGTCGAGGAAACCTGTTCATCGATGGGATTTTCTGCAAAAACGCTGCAAACAACACGCGCAATCTGTCGATGGCCTGGATCTATTAACAGAAAGCTTTTGATCCCATTTCTTTGAGGCTCATCATCTGTCTGTTGAAAAGCTTGAAGATTCACGCAAATATATTAGGATGCAAGAAAAGATTAATGCTCCTTTGGAACTCTTTTGAACATATTTACGATGAAGCGTTCATCAGATGATTGAGAGCAAATAGTCAGGTGGCTAGGTAAAGTTACAAAAAAGTAAGAAGAGGAGTAGGGAAAACCGAAAAAAACAAGGAAAAGAAATTTAGGAAGGCGTGTCAAGAATGATGAGTTGAGGGCACTCCGAGAATATGTAGATCGCAGAGTAGATCGATGTTTAAGAGAGAACAGACTGTATTGAGCGCAAGCAGGTCAGGAATGAGAGAGAGAAAAGAAGGAAGGTAAGCGCGAATAAATACACAGCAATAAATAAAGTCAAAAAACAAAGAGGAGCATGTATTAGAATGACGGAATAAGGCCAGAATGTTTCCAAGCCTGCTGTGAAATGTTCAAGGGAGGCAAGAATGCAATCAACATAAAGTTTTAGTAGCAACTTTGAATGGGAAAATCATCAATACCACAATCTACAAAATGTCCCATATGATTAATGTTCCATATGATTAATTGGAACGCTACCGTTGTATGAGATCTGAACTTGAACCCATGCGAATATATTGAATCTATTTACAAGTTTTGAAATGTAACATAGTCTTCACAATATTTCAATAAAGTTGAAAATGTTACACACTCGTTTTAAACCTGAAAATTTTCATACTTGCACGATTCGAATCTTTCGGAACATTTTACATTACATTTCTACTAGAATTCCTCTAGAATTTAGGAATAGATTATTCCTATTGAGATTGAAAGCAGTATGTATCATTTTCTTCTTTGAGCAGATATTATTAATGAGACACATAAGAGCTGTTATTCCAATTCATCAGTTTTTATTATTGCGTTCTCTTGAATCACAAGATACATTTGATTGGTAAAGAAATATTCTGTTGACTCGCAATTGGAGAAAAATGGTATTCCTTGCTTCTACGCCCCTAGGAGCACTCGGCTCCTGCGACTGTTACGGACGTTTACCCACGGTGGTCGCAACCTGAAATCCTGTATATACGTATATACGTAGCCATCTTTCCCATTTATCTCAATCTCAGATGGAATATGAATAGAAATATTATGATTAGGTTTTAGTTCGTACGAGGAGAAACTTGATTCAAAATTTTTTTTCGGTGTTCGTAGATAATAGTGAAAGTCCCTGGGATGCACTTGGATATGCTCAACCCAAGGAGATACTCCATTATCACTGATAGGATGGAGACTTCCGGTATAAGTGGAGTCATCCGTCATTGTTAGAACAAAGGTTCCGGGGGGTGGGTCATAGCGGTGAAATCCATCAGCACCTGATTCAGAAACAAAAAATTGACATTTTTCGAGTTTTCCTAGGCTAGAGAAGCGTCGCAAGTGGGCTTTCCAGAAAAGTTTAATATCCCAACCCAATATCCTCTAAAAGGATATTGGAGTATAACGGATTTGAATTCCTCGTATGAAGATTCATCGGAAAAATGTATCGCGAGTTGATTATAACTCAAATCCTCCATATGCAAAAGATTTAGCACTTTTTTCTGCCGTTTCAGTCAAGTGTGCGACGCTGAGACTCCCTAAATTAAACATGAAGGAACTCATAAAGAACTATTTTCCTATGATTTCCCCTAATCTTAGCCAATGCCGTACGTTCAAAGTCGATAATAACCAACCAGGCAATTTCGCTAATGAGCTTTGAACAAATATCACATTGAAATAGTTCATACGACCCTAATTGTTTACGTCGAAGCACTTGCAAAGATGAACCAAAGTCGCTGATAGCCAAGACCGAAAGATAAATATGTTCAGGATTCCAGTGTAGATAGTATTGAGCACAAGCAGGTTCACATCAAAAAAAAGAAAAGATGGCAGATATGCGCGAAAATAATGCGAAGAGGCTGACATCAAATTGAAAATTCAATAGAGAAGAATGCACACGCGTTCGAACGGAATTGAATGAAAAGTAGGAGGAAGAAGATGAAGAGGAATAATTTCGTTGAAGGACTTGAAGAGGAAAATGATTCAGGGAGAAGAAAAAGGGAAAGCTGGTGAAGAAGGCGGGGTTCAAAATGGAAGTAAAGAAAATATGGTGTGGAAGGAGAAGAAAGGAGTAAAATTGAGTGCGTTCTTGATAGAGGACCGGCAAGGAGATAGGAGAGAGAGAGAACTCATAAGAAAGAAGGTTTGGAGAGTTGGAGAGGACTTGACATAAAAGGTGAGAGAGATGAGTGGGGTTGATTGGTTCTGTGACGTAGAGATGAAGAAGCTGAGGATGGGATGAACAAAACCGAAGATAGGACTATAGGAATAGAGAAAGATGCGAGGAAGAGATGGAGGAAAGGAGAGTCATGCCGTAATATTTATTAAATAAATGGAGATAAGAATCTATGTAAAGTATGTAGGAACAAGCCAGAATTAAAGCTACATGTGAAAAAGACGTGTACATGTGACAAACAAGTAGGGGAGAGTGTGAGAGGCGGTATGAAATGGATTCTGTATTGTAGTGGTCAAAGTGATAATTACACGGAGAAAGTGGAAAGAAGAAAGTGATATTTGGTTGGAGAAAATCAGGGAAAGTGGAAAATGACTAATTAAAGAGGGTAAGTAGGATAAATTTTGCAGAATATTACGGCATTTTCCTGAAAATGCATTACTTTTGAACTTTGTATACATGAATTTAATGGATATTCCATTTTGGAATTTACTTCTGACTCTTTTGGAATTCTTTCATGAACGAGTGGTTTTCTACCTGTATATGTCCCCCCCTGCCCTTCTTGTGATCAACTACCTATTCGAGCTGATCATGATCTGCCAGGCCTACTCTGCCCATCTGGTAGATCATCATATCCTGATCATCTGGTTAAACCTGTGCAAAGAGCAAATGAGCGTCCGGATGCTATTAGGAGATACGCATGGATTTCTGCGAATAACTATTGTAGAGAATTTTATGGTGCATCTTTTTTGTAGTGAAAGGAAGTATGCACGTTTTTTCCTTTTTTGAGTAATTCGAGAGAAACTGTTTCTTTCGCTGAAAAAAAATGTCAGTTCATTTTTGCGTTCAACTCGCCAGATCTTTGCTGGGAATGATTATCTTTGCTTGAATTTTTTTGCAACATGGTACAACATGTCCTCCGACTGTCAGGGTATTGAAGAACATTAAAAATCATTCCAGGGCCATGCAATGAATTTCCAACAATATTTTTTTTTGAATATGAGATGCATTCATACAAACGGAATAGATGAGTGAGAAGGTTTTGCCATTTGAAAACTTCCCGCGATAAAAATGTTCCTTCATGTTTAAGAAAGTTTTCCCAACCAGTTTTAGATCTTACATCATTAAGAGAAAAAAATACAGCAGACGGCACGAATCTAAACAAAAAACGAATGTTAAATTTTTCTCCAGGCAGCCCCTTGCATCGACCATGTAGGTGTATGTGGAAGTAGGTTGTCTAAGGATCTGGAGATTCTGGAGGGACTGAACTTATCCGAGTGATGGCGTTGCGAATGGGACAGCGATAATTTGTATTGTTTTGCATTGGAAAATGCAACCAAGTGATTAAGAAACGCGTTTTATGGGATTACTGATACAAAATAAACAAAAAAGAGAGTGCCTAGTGACAGTCTGATTTCTTTTTGAAGGGTTTGTCCCTTTATAACTGCAAAACGCTGAAAACTATGGGGTATCATTGCATAGCTCCTGGTTGCAAGTCATCAGGTTATGACGGCCAAAAATGCCACTTTTCCTTCTTACCAAAGGATCCAAAATTAATTGCGTTGTGGCAAAAGGCAACTTTAAGAGACGATATTATTTGAAAACATAAGAACTCAGTTTAAGAAAAGCATTTTCGGCCAGATAATATAATTTGGACGTCTGAAGTCTGAGGACTGATGGAACTGCCATGTCTCAGGTAAGTTTCTGAAATGTGTGCATGATTTATAGTTTATTAAGGGCATGTAGGTGGTAATTATCTTATTAAATGAAGAAACATTTATTTGAAAAAATCAAAAGTTAATTATAATTGCGATAAAATTTTTCAAAGTTTGAACCTACACGCCCTTAATAAGCTATAAGCCACGTACACACTTCAAAAACTTACCTTAGAAATGACAGTTCCATCTGGTCCTCGGACTTCAGACGTCCAAATTATATTATCTGGACGAAAATGCTCTTCGCAAACTGGGTTTTTATGTTTCAAAATAATATCGTCTCTTAAAGTTGCCCTTTGCCACAACGCAATTAATTTCGGATCCTTTGGTACGAGGAAAAAGTGGCATTTTTGGCCATCATTTGGCTCATTTTATTGTCTATTCTTTAACATTATCCCATAAAACGCGTTTCTAAATTACTTGGTTGCATTTCCTAATGCAAAACGTGCAATAAAATACAAATGTTAGCTGTCCCGTTCGCAGCGCCATCACTCAGATTAGTTCATCCCCCCGAGGTCATGAAAGTCGACCACGTAAAACATGCATGTCTAAATGCATAGAGTATGTGACTATGCATTTTTTTTATGTAGCCGAACGAAACGAAAAGATATCGTTTACGTTATCAAATTTCTATTATTCTAGAGAGAAGCAATGTATTATGATGATATATTGCACCAATTTACACATTCCGATCTATTATTGGAGTGATATTTGTATTTGTATTTGCATCTCATATTTCAAAAAAATATTTTCTTACATTCATTATATGGACCCGGAATGATTTTTAATGTTCTCAAACACTTTAACAGTCGTGGGACATGTTGAGTTATGTCACAAAAAGTGTGAAGCGAAAATAATTATCCCCGGCCAAGATCTGGCGAGTTGAATGCAAAAATGTACTGAAATTTTTTTCAGCGAGAACAACAGTTGTTCTTGAATTACTCGAAAACGAAAAGACGTACATAATTACTTCTATTATAAAAAAGATACCCTATGGAATTCGCTGCAAACATTAGTCATCAAAATCGAAATTGAGGCATTTAAAAAATGCGACCCCTTGGACAATAGATGATGGCCGGAATCCACGCGTATCCCATTATTTGATCCGGACGCTCAAATACTTACTTTCCCACATACCACATCTGTGCGCTGACTCACGAAATGCTATTCTCATTAAAAAATCTGAGATCAATTAAAATAAAATGTATAACTTACGATTAAAATAGATGTAGCCTATGATTGTGAATAGTACAGTGGCAGCAGCAAGCTGCATTTCTTCGAAGAAAAAAAATTTATCAGGTATGTCGAGCAGTTTACTGGTTACTGCAAAATAGCGTCTCAAATGTAACACGACGAATGATTGCTATTTATACCTATTCTTATGACTTTCATTTTATGGCAAGCTTCTTAATTCTTTTTACAAAATAGAGTGGAAGGAGAAAGATAATTCTTCTCCGACATCAAGATTTCCCATATTTGCTGTATTTGTTACACTTAAAACTTTCATAATATAAAAAGATTACAATATGACGAGAAACAAAGATTCTGATAATTTAACTTATCTCCTCCCGTCTCATGTATGGAAATCAAAACATAGATATAGAATTGAATATGCCTGCAAAATATCTCTTGGATGTTCTGTTGTTGAAATTCTTCATCAATCAGATGATGAAATGGCATCTGCTTTTCCGGAAAATTTCGATTTTTCTATCACATGTAGTTAAAAGTAGACTCATATTTATGAACTCAGTCGCAGAAAAAAAGTCGAGAAATTCTTGAACAACAGTTTTTCACGAACTGAGCCATATTCTCCAGAGTTTTGATTATAGTTGGGAAATTTGGAGAAGAGAGGATTTGGAAAATAATTCTGTACATTGTGGAACCTAGGCTTTCAGAATTTAGTCGACAGTCGCAGAAAACCATAGATGATACGCACCCATTTCCAGACAGGTCGTGACAATAAGGACCTTGCTTTTGGTGTGGTTATCACTAGCACAAATATTATAGGCAATGGATATAAGTAAATGCGAAAGTGATGATCTCCTAGATTTACAAACAGAATTGGAGTTTAAGTTTAGAGGCAGAAAAAGGTTCAGATAATTTTTGAAATTGTTTATAAAATTTGTCTTTTCTCTACTCCAAAAGACTCAAATTTCAGGAGCACTCTGTTTGGATGAACTCCTGATTTGAAGTCTTTCTATTTTCGAAGCTCATCGTTTGAAGAATCGCTGAAAAGTAACAATAAAACGTAAGAGTGCAGTTTATAATTTTTTCTTTTTCTTTTAGTACATTTGGAGCTTTGTTTGAGGAGAGGAGGTAAGAGTGGGTATAAAATGAGAGTGGCACGTGTTAAAATTCCAATTTCTAATAAAATGCATTTTCT